>VDFB02042371.1:0-59065 GCA_007258455.2 Sequoia sempervirens
GTTTGATGTGCATGATGCTTTAAATGGTTTTTGCCATTGAAGTCTTAAGATGGCGACTTTAGTCTTAAAGCATGGCGCTTTATTTAGGCCATTTTAATCTTTAGTTAACTGAATTGAGAGCCAATCATTGGCTAGGCGTGGAGTTTTGAGGTCCAATCATAATTCAAGCGCCATTTTTAAGGTTGCATGCATTTGTTATGAATTTTAGTGATAAAAGTCTATTTATTCAGAATTAGGCATCCATTATTCTTCATCCCAAGCTTAGAGAAATACATTCTTCTTGAGCAAGCAGCGATTTGAAGGTGCTACAGGTGTCAGATTTCAGCGTTCTTCGTAGCAACGGATTCAGTTTGTTCAGAAGAAGAATATTCCAGACTTTGTTTTCAGTTTGCATGCAAGTTTTCATCGAATTCAAGACAGAGAGGTGAATTCTACAGAAGCAGAGCAAATAAAACCTTCTTTCTTCTGTCTCATTTCTTCTATTTCTCATCTTAGGTACTTTCTTCGCATGTCAAAGAAATTCAGTATATTTTCAGAGCTTGATCATCTAGGTTCGCATATTTCAGTATTTGCAGCAAAACCCATGTCTTAGATTTTTTCGAGAAAATTGCCCCGTAGTCTTCATTCTGAAGCTCTGTGCTTTTTTCCGAGAATCTCTTTGCATGTGGGCCTAAAACACATCCTTTCAACAATCGAGCTATCTGGGTTGTCTTAGAATTTGATTCTGCACAAAACCCACGTTTCAGAAAAATTTCGAAAATTTTTCCCACCATAGGCTATTTTTAGCCTTGTTCAAAGATTTTCAGCTTTTCCAGAAAGTTGTCTTAGTATATTCGACTTTACAGTCAAATGTCTTCATTTTCAAAATGCAGTTCAATCTCATTGATTATAGAACCAAATCGGTTCTTATACATGATTTTGTCAGAACTTCAGACACGGACTTAAGTCATGTTTATCCAGTGGTTAATCTGAGCAGTTTGGAGGGTGTTAGCAGCAATTCATTGAGAAATCTTGAACGTTCCGGATTGCTGGCAGCGGCATCTATTCCTGTCACCACTTTTAATCTTGAGTTTGTTCTTGCTTGCATCAAGCATTATGACTCGTCTTCACGACAAATCAGATCAACTGATGGGAGGGTTGTTTGCAATCTTAAACCGAAGGATATAGAGAAATGCTTCGCTATTCCTTCTCGTTCAGATAATTTCACTGTGGTTATTGAGGCCTGTGAGAAGATATGGGATGGAGATCAAGAACGTTCACAGAGAAAGGTGGCTCAGAGATGGCTGAAAGTTCAAAAGACTAACATGCCTAAAAAGGTTGGTCGTGGTGAATTCAAGGATGAGGTTGTTGTTTTGATAACTTTGCTCAATCGAGTTACAAGTCAAGAAGATGCTAGCATTTTCCAACCATGGATGTTTTACCTTATCTCCAGAATTCTTGATGGCACATAACATTTTGACTGGGCTATGTTGATTAGTGATTGCCTACATCAACAGATTACTGATTTTCTCAAGTTTCATGAGTTTCGTATGGTGTCCTACTTGGTCTACTTAGTTGCATTTCAAGGCAGCTACAGACATCTAAAAACTAATGGCACTCTTAGTGTTCAACGTGTTCACGAGTACTATTCTCAATTGGAGTTTCTAAATCTGAACAAGATTTCCGAGCAGTGAATAATCACTTTTCTATGAGGATAGTCAGAGATCTTGACAATGAAATGCACATTCGTATTTCTGCCAAGGCAAAATCAGCAATGGAGACTTGGGCGGATTGGTTTATCCAATTCCCTACTTTCATATACATCCGAGTTTATGGATATGTTGGAGAGCCTCTGATGTTGCCGAGGTATCCTTCAGACAAGATCATCTTCATGGAGTTTCTCAGACAGATGCAACATGTTCATTCCTTTCTTTGTAGTCGTCATAAGACTGCGGCTACTTTTCCGTTCGGATTGGGCATTTTCACATGCAGAACTGCGGCAGATGCCAAGCATATGTCAACTGAGATGGAAAGATTCAAACTTAAAACTCATACTGAGAGGCGTTCCTATGATCCTTTGGGTCACTATGCAGCCAGGTTAGAGCGAGGGATTGCACATAAGCCAGCACTTGAAGATTTCTGGGCTAATTGTGAAGATGAATTCAAGGTTCGTCGTCGTCACTATTGTAGACTCACTATCGCTCAACTCTCTGATTACCTATCAGAAGATGTTGATGGTTTCTCAGATGACGATGGAGAAGTTCTTCTCAATTCATATGTCAAGGATCAAATTGCTCGGCAGCCACTTCGCTCACCAGATTGGTATGCTAAGGAGAATGCTTCTATTGAGGATGTGTCTAGATCGGTTATCAAGACCAGCAAGCAGTTCTTGGACAGTAAACGAAGGCAAAAGTTAGTTCCTGTGATAGAGCCGCCAGTGAATTTATCTTCATTACCTTCTACTTCGAGGTCAAGGCCTCGGGTTAAGGCTATTGTAACGCCACCTGAAGGAGTTAGACTCAGTGGAAACACAGGAAAGAGGACTACTGGTAAACGGAAGCAGAAGCAGGTTGAGAATGTACCTAAAATTCCAGTAGAGACAGTCATTCAGGCTGAGCCTTGTGTTTCACCTCCTAGTTCACCACATGTGCAACCTATTGATATAGATTCAGAGCCTGAGATACCAGTTCGAGTAGGATCGAAAACAACTGAACCACCACAGGTTGATACATCAGGGACAGTCACTCCTCGAATTAATAATATTGTTCAGTCTTGTTGGCTTGAGAGGTCTTTGGGGAGACAGAGGCGAGAACCTTCATATAATCTTGATTTATCTGAGTTTGGTGAACCTTATCAGAGAAGGTCGAACAAGAAAATCAAGAAGCAGGTGCATATCGAGAAGACTCCGAAATCAGAGATTGTTGTAGAAGTTGCTACTCCTCCAGAGGGTAAGAGCCTAGATGAGGTTGAAGTCGGTGACTTTACTTTCACCAAGGCAAATCTTGGCAGGACCACTCGAGAGACAGACGTGAGCCTTCTTAAGATTGTCACCAATAATCTTGAAGAACGCATCACGAAGGATGGAGAGGATAAGGCATTGCTTAAGGCTAAGAACAGTCAACTTCGTCAGTATATCTCTAATCTTGTTCACGGGAATTCAAGTAGAGCGCCTGTTCTTCCTCAGAATACACCTGCAGAACAACGAAAGCTGGATCAGTTAGTCAATCATGGTAGACTTTTGGATAACTGGATTGAAATCTTAATTGTTACAGGTCAGCGTCTTCTTATAGATTTGTATCAGTTGAGGAGTGACGCACATAAACTTCGTCAAGGTATTTAGTTGCTCGAGATTTCAGTCGCAGAGAGTTTAGCCAAGGATCGAGTTCTTGTGTCTCAGTTGTCTGTTGCATATGATGCCTTGGAGATTGATGAAGATCAAGAGAAAGTTTTTACTTGGAGGGAGCAGCACCTTTTCAAAATGGAGATATGTGAAAAGATTTCTACCAAGTTGTTTTCACTAAAAGATAATGTTGTTGGAGCTCTTGCTCTTGTCAGTGGTTTTGTTGTTCAGATTCCGTGTCATTACCTTCTTGAAGATGGCACGTATATTGCACTAAATGAAGTACAAGCTGAGTTCGAAAAGCTGATTCGTGATAACCTTGAGGGAGATCCTATGGCGGCTAAGTTGGAGAATATTTCAGTTATTTCAGCTAGTTTCAAGAAGGCGGCTGAAGATGTCAGAGAATGTATGCATACAATCAAAGAAAGTGACAAAGAACTAAAGAAACAGATTGTTGTTTTGGACAGCATCAAAGTGCCAGAAGACAGAGAGATTGATGAGTTCTTGGTCGAGGTGTTAGACCAGAGATGACATGGAGTGATCTGCCAGTTGGAACCTGCAGTTAATTTCGAGGATAGAATCAAAAGCAGCAGTTAACTCGACTTTCAGTCTTGAGTTCACTTGTTGACTTCATACATGCTTATCTCTTCCTTGAGGTTATCTTCACAGGAGTTAGGGTTAGGGTTTTCAGTTAACTGAAGGTAGTGTCCAGTTAACTTTTCTTTTAATAAGGACGTGCATGCTTGCACATTGTCCATTTAGGTTAGATGTACCGGTTAACTGATGGTAGCTTTCCAGTTAACAGTATAGTTTACTTTATTAGGGTTTAGTAATAAATCTTGCATGCATTGCAAGACTGTAGTTGACTCAAGGTGATTTTAGGGTTCCCTACACCTTTTGATGTCTATAAATAAGAGCTTTTGCTCATTTGTACATAACTTTTGCACGAGAGAGGAATATATGTTGTGCCTACCTTGCCTTCAATATTGCTCGTTCTATATCTGTTCATGCGTATTTACTGTTATGATGAATTGTTATGCCACTTGGGTTTCATGCAATTATGATGGTGAATTCTTTCCTTAGTTAAATCAAATCTGTTTTGTGTTCAATAAACTTGTTCAGATTGAGCTGATAGATGTGCCACCTTGCCTTCAAGTTGAGAATCTATTCTTGTTTATCGTATGGTGTTTTATGAATAATAAACTTGTCTAGATTGAGTTGATAGATGTGCCACCTTGCCTTCGAGTTGAGAATCTATACTTGTTTATCGTCAGATAGTCATCCTTGCTCCATTTCCTCATGCTCTGTTTTCTTGAGGAAACTGGATAGATTTTAAGTAATTAGCCTAGTTGTAGTTAGTAATCTGCGAAACCAGAAAATATTTAGCTGCAACGTATATAGTTTTCGAGAAAGCCTTGTACCTCTTACAGCTGAGACAAAAAGACAGGATATAGTTTAGTTTATTTTCCTTCACAAGTACTTTTGTCAAGCATAACGAGGGAGCTTCCCCTCCTAATTTGAAGAGCACTTATTGCATAGTGTGCATAGTTGTCCGTACCAACTCTTACTCCAAAGGTGTTAGTTGTTATGCCAACAGTGATGAATGTTAGAGTTAGTCACAATGTATTTGTGATGTATGGTGGAACTCGTCATTGTGCTTATGATTACTTTATTCTTAAAAGCAATGAAAATGTTAAAAATGTTGTCTGTCAAGTTGGTTGGTTGTTGCTTGAGCTTCTTGGTTGTGTGCTTGAGCTGGTTTCCTACTTGCTTGAGCTAGTAACTTGCATGCTTGAGCTACCTGCTTGTCTACTTGAGCTGGTTGCCTATGGGCTTGAGCTACTTGCATGTTTGCTTGAGCTACTTGGTTGTGTGCTTGAGCTACACAGTTGCCTGCTTGAGCTACCTGCTTGTCTACTTGAGCTAGTTGCCTACTTTCTTGAGCTAGCTGCCTACTTGCTTGAGCTGGTTGCTTGCTTGTTTGAGCTACTTATTTGCTTGCTTGAGCTACTTGCCTATGTGCTTGAGCTGGTTGCTTGGTTGTTTGACCTACTTGTTTGCCTGCTTGAGCTACTTGCACATGTGCTTGAGTCGGTTGCTTGCTTGCTTGAGCTACTTGTTTGCCTGGTTGAGCTACTTGCCTGCTTGGTTGAGCTACTTGGTTGTCTGCTTTAATTTTTGATTCATGTGGTTTTAAGTTATAAAGTTTCAAATGTGAATTCACCCCCCTCCTAGTATTTCTTATGTGCTCTTCACATGTGTTAGTTAGCAATTGTGTATGTATATTAGAGCTAGTCACTCTATATTTGTATTGTTGTCAAAGGCAATCCAGAAGAGTGGTGACTCTAAAAAAACTGAATATGAGGGATGAATCAATTCATGGACATTAAATAAGAAATCATCACTCATCAAGAAATCAAACAATCAAAATATTGAAAGATTTTTCAAGACAAGAACATAATTGTTCTAATAAAGAGTAATTTGCACAATCAAGTCCTAAGGTTTTAATTGTGATTACTTGAGCACAAGCAATCTTGGGCAGGGTGGACTGTCATGCCCCCGAAATTGTTACACTAAAATATAAAGCATTGATATCAGATATATCAGAATATAAAAAGAGACCTTAGCAATTTAATATTTATAATTATTTTAAGATAATATTGTAATTATAATATAAAAATATAAATAAATTAATAATAAATAAAATAAATAACAATATAAATATACAAATGAATATTTACAATAAATTAAATTTATAAATATAATAGTAAATAATAATAAAAAATACATAAACATAAATAAATAAATATATAATATAAAAGCTTGGATTTGGTAATCAATAGATAGACAAGATACTGGAATAGCACTCGATCGAGCGGAAATACGTACCTTTCGCTATTGGCCGTAAAGGGCAGGGTTTCTATTTTGCTGTTGTTGCCACCCACCCCGGCAAGGGGGACTCCCCACCTCTCAGCATCGATTCAATCCCACCTGGCCTTATTGGCATAGGACCAACAATGCTCTTCTCGAGTGACAGATAATGAAGTTGAAGCCGGATAGGGATTGAGCGACTCCACATAAATAAATAAATATATAATATATATGAAAGGTAGCGATCAAATAAATACATTATAAAAGACCAGCAATCTGAGCACTTAATATAAATAGTGCAGTGATTAATTTAAAATCAAGGACAGAAAATAATTTAAATAAGAGCAACAATTATCAAGAATATTCCCAAGTTTATAAAGGTAGTACTCGTGCATGAGGAAAGTGATTATTGACAGCAAATACATTAAAGGAGAAGCATTGGAAATCATAAAGGAAACAATTACCTTATGAAAAGTCATCAATCATTTAAGATTTGTCAAAAAGCATAAATTAATAAGTTTCAAAAGGCAGCAACTGGTTTTAAAAGACACTCATTTGAATAGACACGTCCCTGGGTAAGTGAAATGGTATAAATACGGAATGGATGAATAAGGAAAAGGATATCAAAAACATATTCTAATCGATGGGGGAATTAAGTCAGAAATATATGAATATCTTCTGAACAAAGGAAACATCGATCAAAAAAGAGAAAAGATATCAGAAAATCGTGGAAAGCAGATTACATCTGCATATCGGGGTAAACTTTTCGATTATTAAAATTCAAAATTATATTAGTAATTGCTGGTAAAATCAGAGGCATTGTGATTGAATTTCTGTTATTAGTGTATGATAGATTTAGAATAATGAGGATTGAATCTTATGATAAATCATAGGGGAGGTTAAGATAATTATAATCTGAATTCCTGTTAGTACATATATACATATTAGGACCAGATTCGATAGATATATGTGATGTCCCCATCATACAGGAGTAATTAAGATAAGTATATGTCTTAATACATCTGCATTTTTCAAATAGATAAAATATAAACATATATATAACTATATATATATATATATAGTTGCATGAAAATAGAACATATCCATTGCTTATATATATATACTAATCAGTTGATGAACAGCCAAGGAGAAAACGAATCAAGCAAGGAGACACATTTAGTCACAAACAAACCGCTAGTTAAGAATGGACACTATGAACCGGTAGAGACACATCCCTTGAGCACCATGTCTATATCAAGTGGGACGCAATGAGGAAGAAGGCATCAAGGAGAGAAGAGATAATAATATAAGTGCAGAGAATCGACATCAAGGAGGAAAGGCACAAACAGATCTACGCCACACAGAAAAAGAGAAGCACACAAGTAAGGAAGGAGGATGCGGACCAGAAGATAAAGGAATCGAAGGTTAGAAGAAGACAGCATTCTAAAATCGAATGTACTCTACAGGACCTCCAAGTTGAACAGATACAAGGCAAAACACGCATCAAGATCCAAGTAGTCAAGAACATTCCCAGACGCAGCAGATCTAGAAATCAATAGCAGATAGCACAGTCAAGGACGAGCAAACTGCAAGGGGAGATTAAGAGACGAGATCAAGGAGAGGGTCGGATATCATCCCTTTATATTCCAGTTTACAAATAGCAAGTTGCATACTAAACACAGAATCTGAAGTAATCAATTTCATCCATCTATACTCAAGTTTACAGAGTTGCATATCCAACACAGAACCTGAATTCATTAAGTTCGATTCATCACTATAAATATTCTTAATTGAATTTACTAAAAGACAATACTATCTTTGGAAATACACTGTTAAGATCCATTGTTAAAGCAGAGTAAAGCAATTTTGGCTTGATTCAATAAAGGAACTTCACAGTGGTATCAGAGCATCGGTCTTGCCAACCTGTTGGAGAAAAAAATAATGCAAACCTACCACAAAAAGGGAACCATGGTCAATCAGCTGGCTCAAGAACTTAAAAACTTCATGGAGCAAACCAATGAGAAATTCAAGAAGACCAATCAGCTAATTCTCCAGACTCTTCAAAATTAGAATAGCCACAACTCTCAGGAAAGAACCAATCCAAGGAAAGAAATGCAATCAAACCATTCAGAAAATGAACATTCAACCCAAAGTTCCTCACTAAGACCAACCATGCCTCCTTTCCTTCCAAGCGAAAATCTTATAGAAGAAATAGAAGAGCCAAAGTCATATAGTGCAAAGACATTGCGCTTATGTATGCCGAGTTAGACCCTGCAATTCAAAAGCTCATACCTTTCAAGGAATATTACGAAGTCAAAACCCAAGCCAACACAAGCAGGAGGAAGAATCAAGCTAGCAAAGACCTTAGATCACAGATTAATAAGATGACATTTCCTTTCTTTGACAGCTCCAGGAAGACCACCGCACAGTCATGGGTTCAAAAGCTTGATACTTATCTTTCCCTCAGCCCCATGACCGAAGAAAATGCCATCAAATTTGCTATCCTACACCTATCAGGGATAGCTCACGATTGGTGGCACCATGGACTCATCACCCAAGGTCGCCGGAATATAGTCACCTATAGTGAGTTCACTCAAAAACTCATTAATAGATTTGATCAAAAGCTTCCCGAGTGGTATTTCAAGGAACTCACCCAACTTAGGCACCATGGAACTGTGGAAGAGTATGCAAATGACTTCCAAAAGCTAGATGTCATGGTCCCCGACCTATCCCAAAGAAGGCTTACCTATCTCTTCATCGAAGGACTCAAGGAACCAATTAAGAACATAGTAAACCCATTGGAACCCCAAACCGTGGGGGAGGCAATTCAAAGGGTCATGAAAGTGGAATCCAATTCTTCCAAGGAAAAAGCTAAGAATCTCTTGCTCAAGTCACAGCCCAAACAAGACCAACGAAGGGGAGATAATAGAAAAAGAGCATGCCACTTTTGCAATGAACCATGGATCGCGGGCCACCGATGCCATGACAAGGAAGCAATCAAACGAAGAAAAGAATTAATGGAAAGAGGCTTATGTTTCAAATGCAAGGAACCTTGGGGACAAGACCACGAATGAAAGAAGGGACAAATACACAAGATAGAAGAAGCATCAGATGAAGAATCAAGAGAAATTCCTACAAAAAAAGGCAAAATGGGACCCGGATGAACAAGGGACATTGGCAGTCATCTCTCAAGGAAGTGAGCATAGACCCTTTCAGATCAAAGGTACACTAAAGGGATAGAAAATTATTGTCTTGGTGGATAGTGGGGCTTCCCACAACTTTATCAGCACAAGTTTAGTATCAAAGCGAAGATTGGAGGCTCAAAACTTCAATGGTTTCAAGGTAGCACTTGCAAATGGAGCCACAGATCAATGCTCAAAGATCATCCCTCAACTAGAGATCACCTTGGATGGACATACCATAAGAGGGGATTTCTATGTTGTGAACCTACAAAATGATGTGATTCTAGGGATGCCTTGGATAAATTCCCTAGGGCACTTTACCATGGATAACCCACACTTAGAAATCTGCTTCAAGCACAATGGGCAAGAAGTTACACTTAAAGGACTGCCAAATGGGTCTCCCAAGGTGGTATCATGCAAAAGGATGGAGAGGATTGTAAGGCACGGCCAAGGGGAATGGATAGCACAATACATGGTGCTAGATAAATCACCCTCTCATGAGCAAGCAATTCACATCGATATCCAACCTATTCTAAAGAGACACACAAGAAGATTTTTGGAGATATTCCCCCCGGTCTACCTCCAAAAAGGGGATTTGAGCACTCCATAGAATTGGAAGGAGCAAAACCGGTGATAACCACCCCCTATAGGCATCCCCGAAAGTTCAAAGAAGAGATTGAGAAAACTATTAAAGAGTTGTTGGAAATGGGACACATTCAACCAAGTAATAGTCCCTTTGCATCATCCGTCGTGTTAGTCAAAAAGAAACATGGCACTATGCGAATGTGTATAGATTACAGGGCCTTAAACCAGAAAACTATCAAGAATTGGTATCCAATCCCAAGGATAGATGAATTATTGGATGAACTCCATGGAGCGAGATATTTTTCCAAAATTGATTTATGATCAGAATATCATCAAATCCGAATGAAGAAGGAAGATGTACCAAAGACAGCATTTCAATGTCATTATGGGCATTTTGAATTTCTAGTCTTACCCTCTAGCCTCACCAACACTCCAGCCACCTTCCAATCATGCATGAACCACATTTTCTGCCAACAACTAAGGAAGTTCTTACTAATCTTCTTTGATGATATCTTGATCTATAGCAAAACATGGGAAGAGCATCTTCGTCATATTGAAGAAGTTTTAAGTATTCTGGAATCAGAATCCCTTTATGCAAAAATGTCAAAATGTGAATTTGGGCTAGAAGAAATACTCTACTTGGGACACAAAATCAATGAAGAAGGGGTAAGCGTGGATGAGGAGAAGATTAAGGCCATCAAAGAATGGCCCAAGCCAAGGACTTTGACTCAAATTAGAGGCTTTGTGGGATTATGCAACTATTATAGGTGTTTTCTTAAGGGCTTCTCCAAGTTAGTCGCTCCCCTCACAGACTTGACAAAAAAGGGGGCCTTTATGTGGAATGACCAAGCATAACAAGCCTTTGAGCAACTAAAGGAAGCCATGAGTACCTACCCTATCCTTGCCATTCCCAACTTCACACTACCATTTGAGCTACAGTGTGATGCCTCCAAATAAATAATTGGCGCAGTTCTCATGCAAAGAAAACATCCAATAGCCTTTGAAAGCCGCAAGTTGACTGAGACTGAGAGGCACTACTCCATCTATGACAAAGAGATGTTAGCTATTATGCACGCCCTAGCCATGATACCTAGTTTGTGGAAAATTCATCATCAGAACAGATCACAATAGTCTACAATTCTTCATGCATCAAAAGGATCTTAATGATCATCAATAAAAGTGGGTGAGCCGAGTGCAAGCCTATGATTTCGACAGAGAATATGTTAAAGCAACCAATAATGAAGTGGCAGATGCATTATCCAAGCTCCCCCACCTCAACACCATCACAAGCATTTCAAAGGACTGGAAAATGACATTATTACTAAGTATGCCAAAGATACACAAGCCTTCGAGATTTTAGAAGGAAGAATGCCAAATGAAGAATACAAGATCTAGGATGATCTTATCTTATATAACGGAAGGATACTTCTTGTTCCCCACTCAAAGATAAAGAACAAAATTATTAAGGAATTTCATGATAGCCCTCTAGCCGGCCACCAAGGATACTACAAAACTTATAAACAGATTAGAGAGAAGTATTCATGGAAGGGATTAAAAAGAGAGGTGCTCAAACATGTACATGAATGCATGACTTGTCAACAAAATAAAGTGGAACTAAGTCATCCTGCAGGACTACTACAACCACTACCCATTCCCAACCAAAAATGGGAAAGTATCCGATGGATTTCATAACCGGACTGCCCAAAATACATGGAAAAGATAGCATTTATGTGATAGTGGACAGACTTACTAAGTATGCCCACTTCTTTGCAATTTCATTGAAATACAAAGCGTCTCAAATAGCAGAATTATTCTTTAAGGAAGTCTTTCGTCTTCATGGGATACCCAAAACAATCATCAATGACCGGGATGGTAAATTTCTTAGCCAATTTTGGCAAGAAGTTTTCCAGCTAGCAGGAACAAATCTAACTCCAAGCACAAGTTACCATCCGCAGACGGATGGGCAAACGGAGATAGTTAACAAATGGATAGAAGGTTACCTAAGAAATTATGTCACGGGTCAGCAACTGCATGGATAAAATGGCTACACTTGGGCGAATATTGTTATAATACCACCCACCACATGTCAATTGTAATGAGCCCCTTCAAGGCCCTATATGGATATGAAGCCCCTTCCTTTGGAAATTTGGTCACCCAAGAAAGCAAGGTACAAAGTGCACAGGACTTCATACAGAAAAATATCGACATCATGAAGACCCTTAAGGAAAATTTGCAACAAGCCCAGAACCAGCAGAAAATCTATGTTGACCAACACCGCATAGAAAGGACAGTTGAAGTTGGAGATCTAGTTTTTCTGCGGCTACAGCCATATAATCAAACATCAATCAAAAAGAGTGGGGCTGAAAAGCTAAAACCACGTTTTTGTGGTCCTTACAAAGTTATAAGAAGAGTGGGCGAGGTAGCTTACGAGATAGAGCTACCAAAGCACAGCAAGATCCATAATGTCTTCCATGTATCCAAGCTTACAAAGGTCCTTGGGAAGCAAGTCATCCCTTGCACTGAGTTACCTCCTCTAGATGAGGAAGGGCAACTTACTTTAGAACCAGAATTTATCATAGACACTAGAGAAAGGAAATTGAGGAACAGAATCATTACCGGGTTTTTAATCAAATGGAGGGGACTTCCTGAAGAAGATGCTACATGGGAAAGAGAAGAAACTATTAAGGCATTTAAGAATAAACAAATTCAGGAAGGGCAAAACATGATGGCCCTTGACTAGAACAAGAAGTGAACTTTTGGATGTAATATCTTCAAAATAAGTTAATAAGACATTCTTCGTCCACAAGGACATAACTTGAGGATAGTATGCAATGTTACATTACAATACATGTAAGATCTTAAGGATGGATACACCAAAATATAGGGTATCCATAAGGCCTGAGAAGTGAAAAGCTCACTTCCAGGATGATAAGGGTGGATACACTTGAGAATCAGGTATCCAGAAGGCCTAGAAGAGATGTTACAATCTTTTCAAAGATTCTAAGACTGGGTACACTTAAGAGTAAGGTATCTAGAAGGCCTAGGAAGAGATGTTACAATCTATTCCCAGGATTCTAAGGTTGGGTACACTTAAGAATAAGGTATCCAGAAGGCCTCGAAGAGACGTTATAGTCTTCTCTGGGATTATAAGGCTAGATACACTTAAAAATGAGGTACCCAGAAGGCCTGGAAGAGATGTTACAGTCTTTTCCAAGATTGTAAGGCTGGGTACACTTAAGAATAAAGTATCTAGAAGGCCTAGAAAAGGTGTTACAATCTTTTTTGGAATTATAAGGCTGGATACACTTAAGAATAAGGCATCCAGAAGGCCTGGGAAGAGGTGCTACAACCTTTTCCGAAGATTCTAAGGCCGGATACCTTTAAATAAGGTAACCAGAAGGCCTAGGAAGAGATGTTACAATCTTTTCCCAAGATTTTAAGACTAGATACACTCCATAATGAGGTATCCAGAAGGCCTGGAAAGAGATTAGATGTAACAAGATGTTACAGTCTTTTTCCAGGATGAAGACAACTGTACCGGCCAAGAACAGCAAGAGATTAAGGAAGAAAAGAGTTATGAAAATTGCTTGAGGACAAGCAAAGTCAAGCGAGGGACACTTGTGATGTCCCCATCATATAGGAGTAATTAAGATAAGTATGTCTTAATACATCTGCATTTTTCAAATAGATAAAACATATACATATATAACTATATATATATATATACATATATTTAAATATAGTTGCATGAAAATAGAACATATCCATTGCTTATATATATATACTAATCAGTTGATAAACAGCCAAGGAGAAAACAAATCAAGCAAGGAGACACATTTAGTCACAAACAAACTGCTAGTTAAGAATGGACGCTATGAACCGGTAGAGACACATCCCTTGAGCACCACGTCTATATCAAGTGGGACGCAATGAGGAAGAAGGCATCAAGGAGAGAAGAGATAATAATATAAGTGCAGAGAATCGACATCAAGGAGGAAAGGCACAAACAGATCGACGCCACCCAGAGAAAGAGAAGCACGCAAGTAAGGAAGTAGGACGCGGATCAGAAGATAAAGGAATCGAAGGTTAGAAGACAACATTCTAAAATCGAATGTACTCTACAGGACCTCCAAGTCGAATAGATACAAGGAAGAACACACATCAAGATCCAAGCAGTCAAGAACATTCCCAGACGCTGCAAATCTAGAAATCAATAGCAGATAGCACAGTCAAGGACGAGCAAACTACAAGGGGAGATTAAGAGACGAGATCAAGGAGAGGGTCGGATATCGTCCCTTTATATTCCAGTTTACAAATAGCAAGTTGCATACTAAACACAGAATCTGAAGTCATCAATTTCATCCATCTATACTCAAATTTACAGACAGCAAGTTGCATATCCAACACAGAACCTGAATTCATTAAGTTCGATTCATCACTATAAATATTCTTAATTGAATTTACTAATAGACAATACTATCTTTGGAAATACACTGTTAAGATCCATTGTTAAAGCAGAGTTTAAAGGAATTTTGGCTTGATTCAGTAAGGGAACTTCACAATATACTTATATGATTCATCTTCATTTATTTATAATACATGTTCAGAAATTTATGTGTTTGTATATTTGCTCATATGTATTTCTATAATTAATCAATTGTTTATCCATGTTCCACCATGGTAGGAAAGAGGGATTACAAAGGGGAAATGCAGCAAATGGAGTCTCCTAGATACACCACTCGGGGAGGGGGACGTAATGAGCCCACATGGGCCAAGGGGGTTATGCCTTTGGGATCAACAGGTACTGCCCTTTGGCCTAGTTTGATCTCCAGATGCAACAAAGGTGATCTCTACTAGATATGCCACCCCAGGGGAGGCATAATGAGCCCACATGGGCCAGGGTGGTTCTGCCTTTGGGATCAAAGGGTTTTGCCTTTGGGTCTTGATAAATCTAACCATTGTAATCTCACTTCCCTACCATGTGAAACAACGAAGAAAGATCGATTATGGGAGATGAAGCAAGGATGTTGACAAGGAGGTTGAGAGTCTCACCAGGTCATATGAATGGTATGCGCCACATGAAGAGGGGAGAGACCAAGACTTCCTATCATCATCCTCGTTCTGTAAGACCCATAATTGGGCAAACGCGAAATGGGACTAGTTAGTTCATTATGAAGCTGCTAAAATTAAATATATTATTTAAATAGAGTTGTTCATGTTTAATTCTAATGTTTAATGTTGAGTACTATTGCTAGGCTATTTCAATGATAAATTTCTAACTACTTGCAAGGACTAACCAATTCAAAGTATCCCCTAGGACCCATTGCTTAGGAAGTTGACATTTTGGGATAGATTTAGGCCAACTCCTAGTAGGGACATTACACAACCTCTTGTAAATGAGATTCATATCGAGGAGCAATAGAGTATGTACCTAAGTGGGATTCCTAAAAGGTGAAGGAAAGATATATTGTTAATGTATAGGAGTGTAATGTCCCCTTTTTAGCAAGCATCAGAATTTGGAGGTTTAGCCTATCATTTGATCCTCATAGGCCAATAATGGTAATTAGAGGGCCTAGTTTTGGAGATATCTGGTTCTTCAGTTGGCATTTTGTAGTGTTTGTCATTTCCAAATCCTTGGCATATTCAGAGGTTATGTTTTTCAGGGGTTTTTGGCTTCATTTATATACACTTACTATTTATAGTTAGTTAAACAGTTATTAGAGGCCAACCTTACTATTTTTAGTAAGGCACCTTGGTGAGTAGAGAATTCAAAGGACTACCTTCGGGCATTGGAAAAATCAATAAATGATAATTATTAATGGAGTTATTGTATTTAATTATTATTAAAGTTATACTTTAATGATAATTAATTAATTAATTATTAAAGTACACATCATTAAATGTCTTATTGACTTTATTATAAAGGAGTTATTAATGTTTTAAAGTCAAGTTATAAGTGTGCTAGATATGGGCGCCCACTTTGAGGAATATTATAAAGTGACAAAAGAAAATAAGTTATTTTATTTTTAATGATTAATGTTTGCCTACGGAATGGGATTCAAACTCTACGTACTACTGGCAAACTTGTAATAAACAGAACATAGGAATAACAGTAAACTGAAGATATCATAATGAGATGCCAAAAACTTTATTCATTCTCAGGAATATCATGTACAAAGAGTATCACAATGCTTACAGTATAATCATTGGCAACAAAACTCATTCATTACTATCTCCCGACTACATCCACCCGACTACATATAACGCTCGGCGGTGGTTAGACAACCAACCGACGCGACGTTTCATAACAACATTACATTAACATTAATCTAAACATATTTTCCCGAAAGTACATGACATTACATGACATTATTATTCTTTACTAACTATTGTTTTATTTGACAATTGGCCGACTACGACCACGGCCGACTACAACTACGGCCGACTATGACCACGACCGACTACAAGTAAAGATATACTAACTAACATCATCCCCCCCAAAAAGAAAGTCGTCTTCCAGACGACAGATACAACATGATAAGATTACTGAGAGGTAGGGGGAAGGGAGTGCGTCCCTGGATGCACCGATGACGTCGGAGTGGTGGAAGAATGCTCTGCTCTCAGGCGCCTCAGCTCCTCCGTGCGTGTACGAAGCTGCCGATCTGCCAGGATCTCCCTCTCCCTCGCCGCCTTCACCATCCGGGCTGCCTCCATCAGTTGGCTCTTTGCCTGCTCTGCCTCGGCATTCTTGGCCGCCAACTCTACCTCTTTGGCAGCTAACTGGTCCTCCAATGCTTTCATTCGCTGCTGCCAGGCTGCCTCTTTCTGCTGTGCCTCCTCCTCCAAGGCTGTCACCCGAGGCTCCAAGATCTCCAATCGGGCTCCCCTGTCACTGGCGAGCTGAGATTGCTCAGTCAAGTTATCCTGAATGCTCTTGATGGTCGCAGCCGACTCATCCTTGACCCGCTGAAGAAGTCTATAGGCATCCACTCGGCGAGATACTGCCACATCAGTGGAAAATCTTTGGCGCTTCATCAGAAGAAAAACATCTCGGAATGCCAGCTCGATGTAGTATAGACTCTCCAAGACGCCTGCATCCCGTCCCACTAGCCTCGGTGGCCGACCCCGCCAGGCTCTCATCATGGCAGGAGTCTCTCCTGCCGGCCACCCCTCGCCAAATATCCTAACAAACTCCGCCTCACACCCCATCTGCACAAATCCCCGAATTCGGTGAACCTCCTGGCCTACTAGAGGTGATCGGCCAATCCTCAGGTCCCTGGAAACCTGTCCCACACGGATCATCAATCTGCCCATGTGCTCGAGCTCCTCCACATATCTCTGTACTGTGCCTACCGGATCCGACGGGTCTGGCTGAGACATTTCCACGACGAAGCCCTCTGTGGAGGCGCCCTCCCCGTCCTCCTCGTCATCCGAAGGTATGCAATGTTCCGTTTCCTCCTGGGGCTGTTCCCCGTCTGCCGGCTGAGGCTCCTGAATGGCTGTCTCTGGTGCCTCGGCTATGCTCGCCTCCGGGAGTGCAAGTGTGTCTTCGTCGATCCTGGCCGTCTCACTCTGCTGGGTGTGAATGATCGGCCCCTCCTTATCCCCTTGTCCCTCCGAGGGACTCTTCTCCTGCTCGTCTGGCTGCTCGGCTGGCTGCTCGTCCACGTCGAGAGTGAGGCCCACCGACCCCAGCCAACTATCGATCTGTGCTACCCTGGGTGCTCCTGGGGTTGGAGTCGTCTCCTCCGTGGCCTCAGTCATTCCCCTAACTCCTGCCGAGGTTGCCACTCCTGTGGCTGCCGATGCTGACGGTGGTGTAAGAGAGCAAACTGCCGGCAATATCTCCACCGAGGTAGTGGAACCTGCTGCTGATATGGTAACTGCCCCCTGTGATGTGGTGGCGAGAGGTGCCCACCCTGGCGATGCTCCCGGCAGTGAAGCAGCTACCCTCAACATCCGTCCGGCTCCAACTGATGCAACGGGGAGGGTGAACGTGACCGAGTGTGTGCTCTGGCTGGCTGGCGGTGTCGGAAGAGTGAATCCTGCCGGCTGCAATACTGGTATGTCAATCTCGCCTGCCTCCTGACTCCCGATGGCAACAGATACTTCCTCATCGGCTGGTGGACTCGACTCCGATGGCGAGGAAGATAAGTCAATGGGCTCCTCTCTGTCCGATGCATCGCTCTCCTCTGAGGCCTCCTCCTCCGATGTTTCCTCTTCCACCGATGCCTCCTTCCGTTTCCTCTTTTTCCCCGAGGCTGTGCCCTCGCCGGCTTGCTTTGCTTCCAACTCCGACCAGTAGAATACGGTAGGCCATCCTAGGTCCAGGTGAGTGAGTGGCCGCAACCGACCCCAATTGCCCTCGGGCACCTGTGTGTGCACGGCATCCAAAAAGAGAGCTATGGCGTGCTGAGTCATATAAAAGGCCTTATGCCTCTGCGCCAGAAAATCCCTTATCCGCTCCGTGAGTAGCCTCGCCCAGTTGTATACTCGGCCAACCCGAAGTCCGACCATGAAATCCACCTGCCATAAGGCAATGTCCGACGCTCGGCTAGCCCCTGTGAGTCGGCACTTCATCAGGTCAAGCAAACATTTCCATTCTGCCGTTGCTAGGTGACCCTTCCGGAGGCCTCGATTGCCAGTATTCCATATGGTACGTTGTTCTTCGGCTGACAAGTCGCTTCGGCACACTTGCTTGACCAGCAGTTCTTTGTGTTCCTGCGTCATTTTCTTGGGCTTATTAACCCCTATTCCCGAAGCTGGGACGCCGAACACCCTCTCGAAGTCCTGAGGCCAGAATGAAACTGTCACTTGGCAACCTCTGTAGTCAATGACGAACTTGTGCGTATGCCTGCAGTAGTTCTCCACCATCGCCTTCAGCCAAGGCTCAAACTCCCGAGAACCGAAAAAGGGCACGAGCACAGCCTTGTCCACCCGAGCGTGTCTAAGCGCGACCTTCAGAGAGTGGTCGTCCGGAGTGCTTCGCCACCATTGCTTGCACTCGTTGCCGGTCAGGTTCTCCCATGTCATCGTGTCATCGGCATCCATCTTTTTTCTCTTCGCAGCCGAGGCTATCTTTGGTTGATATTGTATCGCCTTCTTGCCCTTGTCCATCTTTCTCTCGCTACCAAGCATTCTACTCGCATTTATAACTCCTCGGTGACTTCCAAACTATGAAATCGCCAATCGGGCCAGTGAAACGCTGGTATCACAAATCAGCCGGGAATCGCTTGAAAAATCGGGCCGGGTGCCGAACGCTAAATCGCTGATTTAAGGTCAGCTAATCGCCAAAAATTGCCGAACGGCCGAGGGAGACTGCCGAACTGCCAGATGATCTGCCAAGGCCGTACGGCTTGGATGAATGGCCGTACGACTGTGAAACCTTGAGTCCGTACGAATCCCCCTGTAATGCTGATGCCGTACGGATCCTTCTGTAGTGCCAATGCCGTACGGAATTTCTTGATACCCCTGATGCCGTACGGATCCCCCTGTGCTGATGCCGTACGGTTCTCTCTGAGGCAATTTGTGCCGTACGGACTTCTTTGGAATGTAAATTTTGTACGGATTTCTCTTAGTTTGAATTTTGTACGGATTTCTCTGAGGCTGAATTGCCGTACGGTTTTATCCTTGGCGAATTTCTTCACTGGCAGAGGCCGTACGGATTTCTCCACTGACAGAGGCCGTACGGATTTCTTCACTGGCAGAGGCCGTACGGATTTCTCCACTGGCAGAGGCCGTACGGATTTCTTCACTGACAGAGGCCGTACGGTTTTCTCAGTTTGCAAATGCCGTACGGTTTTGAGATCTCTTGGACGCCGTACGTTTCCCTTCCCTGGCGACTTGTGCTGAGTGCAAGATTTTTGATGTCGTACGGCTCCTATTCCCTGATGCCGTACGCCTCCCTCCTCTGCTCTCTGTTGCCGTACGTCTTCTTCCTCTGCTCTCTGTATGCCTCGGCAACTGTTAAACTCCTGCAAGCTCGTCCTCCCTTCTTCTCTGTGCTCTTGTCTTCGACTTGTGGCTTCCTGAATGGGCCGTACGGTTTGAGGATTTGTATTTATGTTATTTCTCTCCTTACTCTCCTTCGCCCTTGGCCGTACGCCTTGCTTTTTTCCCGTGTGTTGACATATTTTAATATGCTTCCCTTCACTTTTGCGCCTTTTACTTTTCTTATTTAATTTCCCTTTTTGCCTTTTAATACTCCAGACGTGTATTTTAATCTTCCATACTTTTCTTAATTGAATATTTCTTCTGATGGCCGACTTTTTTAATCTATTATTTAATTTATTGCCTTTTTTCCTGACTTCTCCTTGATTTCTTTTAATTCCCTCGTCTTTTTCTTTTCCTTCCCATACGCCTTGCTCTTTACTTACTCCGTCATTTTCTTTTATTTTCATAGCTTTTTTCCTATCTATTTTTATTTTTTCCAACTTCCGTTCATTTTCTCTCTCCTCCCTTCTCTCTTCTTTTCTTTTAATTTTTTTCAACTTCTGTTCATCTTCTCTCTCTTCATCTCTTTTCTTTTTTTCTAATTTTTTAATTTTTTCATACTTTTCATTTTTTAATTCCAACACAATTTTTTTATCTCGTACCTGTTCAGATTTGTGGACGGGTGTATCGTCCAGTGTTGATACTCTTTCTTTGTACTCTTCATTCTCGGCCGGAAATGTTTGGCTGGCCCTTCCCTGTTTCTCTTCTTCCTTGATTTCCCCGATTTGTAGCATGTTACACTCTCGGTGGAATACTTCATAGTCTTCCATCTGCCAATGAAATAAGCCATTCAGTGAGCTTGTCTCGTCCTCCGAACAACTCTCAAGTTCAAGTACGCCTTCAGTGTTCGGTTCCATAGCTTTCCTTCCTTCGTCCACATCCGACTCACCTCCATCCGATTCAGATCCAGAGGAAGCCAATTCTTCGCTCATGGCCTGGTTCTTCAAGTCAATGACGTACTTTCGCTCGTTGTTCTCGATCGAGAGTGTGTTCCTCTTCCAATTATGATTTGCCTTTGCGGCTATCAGCCATCCTCTCCCAAGTAGTGCATCGTATGCTTTCCTCTGTAATGGGATGACGACAAAATTTAGCAAAAACTGTTGTGTGCCGATCGTCACCTTCTGCGCCATCAGTGTTCCCAACGGCTTGATACCATGTTGATCAGCGCCCACTAGTTGGAATGTCGGTGGCCAAAGTGTAGGCTTCCCGAGACTCTTCCATGTGTCTTCAGGTAGTACGTTGACTCCGGATCCTCCATCGACGATAGTATTTGTCAAGATATTCCCTCTGATTTCCATATGCACGACCGCTGGCATCTTCCCGATGTTCGCTGTGAGCAATACCGGGTCGATTATTTGTTCACCGTACGGTGGCGGTTCTGGTATCAATTCTTTCCTTCGTTCCTCCAATCGCGGTTGCTTGCCATCCTCGACGACATTTGTGATCGCCAGTCCCAACTGCGGCATAGTCTGGAGAAGGTCAGTTACTTTGATCGGTATGGTGGTTTGCAGTACCTGCCGTATGATGTTGGTTTCCGCCTCCGACTGCCGAGAGGTTCCTGGCTTCTCCGGAGGTACTTTGTTTTCCTTCGCCATCGCCAGTTCCACTTCGGTTTTTGCTTCCTTCATGCTTTGTTTCTCCGTACATGGATCTGGGTAAGTGGCTTTTTTTGCTTGTGCTCTGGTGATCGCCAATACCTCTTGTTCTTCTACTTCCAGCATATGGATACCCTTTTGCTTCGGGCATTCGTTATCTTCATGATCGCCTGGTCCACACCACTTACACAATCTCCCTCCCGAACCCTGACCGTTCTGGCAGTCCCTGGCGAAGTGGCCCCATTCGTTGCACTTCCTGCATTGGATCATAGGCCTTCCTTTTGCATTGTACTGTATCATGTTTCTCGGACTTCTATTGCTTCGGTAACCTCCAGGGGATGCATTGCTATTGTACTGGGGCTTTGGTGGTGTGTTCGGCGGTGTCGACGGTTCTCCCTGTGCGAAGAGTACTTGTGCACTTCTAGCTTTTAAGTTGTATGGGCATTCCTTGACAGAATGTCCCATCACTTGGCAGATATTGCAGAATAAGTTCTTGGGACAATTCGCCTTCGTGTGACCTTCCCCATTGCAATCCGTACACCACAGTTCTCTACCTTCTCTCGTACTCTCCTTGTCGGCCTTCAATTCTTTCATCATTCGCATCATATCCTTCCTGAGTGCTTGTACAATCTTGGATTCACCATCGCTGTCGTCCGTACTCTCCTCGTCATCTGTCTTCTTTTTCCCTCGGGAGGATGTTTTATTTTCACTTTCTATGTCCATTGCCCGATTGTATGCTTCGGTGTACGAGGATGGCGGTACTACTTTCATTTTTCGCCGAAGTGAGGGAATCAGCTCTTCAATGAACCATCGTTTCTTTAAACCATCGGCCGGCTGTGCCTCCAGCTTTCCTATCAAGTCTTTCAACCTCCTGTTGTAGGTCCGTACATTCTCATGCTTGCCTTGTTTGGTATGATATATTTCTGTGACGATCTCACTATCGTCCCGTAGAAGTTTGAACTCCGCTTCAAAGTTTTGCTTCAGGACCCTCCATGTGGCTCTCTGCGCTTGATCCAGTTCCGAGTACCAGTCAATGGCACTGTCCCTGAGTGTTGCTGGAAATGCCTTCAGCCACTGGTCGGGGGCATCCTGCCCGCTGGCTATCCAGATAGTCTCACATGTCTTGCAATGCCGTACGGGATCCTCAGAGCCATTCCCCATGAATTTCGGCAACTTTTGCCGATCCGGATGAGCCATCTTTACCGGTTGACCTCCTTGTTGACCTCCTTGTGTTTTGGACCCGATTAGACTAGTGGATTCCTCCCTACTCCCTGTGCGTCGCAGCAAGCCACGTATGCATCCCTCCGCGTCCCCCCTCACGTGGCCACCGGGGGGTCCGCCATGCTTTGGGCCTGGTCTTGCTCTGGCCTTCCCCTCCGTAACTCTGTGTCGTCGTCCGAGAGTGACAACTCTCGAAATCGTCTGATGCTACTATTCAATTCATCTTCATTGTCATAGAGTTTATATTTTTCTGTGTAAGGAGTGCTGCTGAAGGGGTCTTCGTCCCTTCCTTCTATCAAACTGTAGTGTGCTCGTTCAATAGATGTGTCTATTTTTTGCAAATTTTCATATGTTCTTTTTATGCTCTTATTAATTTCAATTAAGTCCTCATCTAGTTCCTTACCGACTTGCCTTAGTCGTCTTCGCCGATTTTCTTGCTCTTGTAGTCTGAGTGATCGCCGAACTTGCTCTTCTGAAGTCCCGTGCCCGTCAGGTACTCTGTTCTTATCTTTGTTCGGCCGTACGGGCATTTAGTTGTTCAAGCGATCATTGCTGGTTGCCGGAAGTGCGGCGCCGACTAGTATCACGTTCTTCCTCTTCCCGTTTGTTTCGGTCTTCACAACGTTGCACTATTTGCTGCCTTCGGCGCTCACGGGCTTCTTCCTCTCGCAAGTCTTGCAGAATAATGAAATGGCGGGCCAGCAACCTGGGCATGCGGTTTAGAAGATGGTTCACCTCGTCGTTCACTTCCAACCGATCCCAGATGACTTCCTCAGGGATCTCCCGAACGAGGGATTCCCTACGTACGTGATCACGGAGCGATATTTTCCACAAATTTACCAAATCTTCCGTCAATGAGTCTTCTCGTTCCTCATTAGCATTTATAGGTTCTTCCGTTGGTTGACCCATTACGCTGCCATTGTGGATGATGCCCTAGTCCGTTCAGGCAACGGCGCCAAATGTTTGCCTACGGAATGGGATTCAAACTCTACGTACTACTGGCAAACTTGTAATAAACAGAACATAGGAATAACAGTAAACTGAAGATATCATAATGAGATGCCAGAAACTTTATTCATTCTCAGGAATATCATGTACAAAGAGTATCACAATGCTTACAGTATAATCATTGGCAACAAAACTCATTCATTACTATCTCCCGACTACATCCACCCGACTACATATAACGCTCGGCGGTGGTTAGACAACCAACCGACACGACGTTTCATAACAACATTACATTAACATTAATCTAAACATATTTTCCCGAAAGTACATGAAATTACATGACATTATTATTCTTTACTAACTATTGTTTTATTTGACAATTGGCCGACTACGACCACGGCCGACTACAACTACGGCCGACTATGACCACGACCGACTACAAGTAAAGATATACGAGTATGCCTCATGGGAAATCGTGCCATTTGGGAGAGGATATAAAATGGCTTCAAAAAGCATTTTCAATTCATTCTTGATCATTCTTTCAATACTTGGCTTTGTTGCTTTGGCATTTCGAGGTGAAACCAAAGGTTTTGCTGCAAATCAGTCTTGGAGAATGTGGTATCTCTTGGATTGTGCATCCCACAGGTGTGAGAGATCACCCAAAGGTTGCATTTACAGGTGGATTTACATCAGAAGTCACATTGAGCCTATTTGGAGTGTTTATCATCAAAAAATTCAAGGGTTTGTGGAGTAGATTTTCAGTTTATTGAAGACACAATCATTGGAGCTCTTTATTTGCTAATAGCATTAACTTCTACAGCCACATGGGCCTCTAGAAGTCGTACCATCACTATATGCTAGGCCATATTGTTGTTAAAAGTTGGGGCGTATGGATTAGTGACTAAAATGCCTAAGGATTTGGGCCCCATTCATCATCAATAGAAGCATCTTGACTATTGTTTCCAATCAGCATGGGTTTTGAGGTGGAGGAAGCATCTTTTGTGATAGGCGTTGAAATTAATGAGGGTTGTTGATGCTGATTATTTTATATCAGATTTCCAGAATCTTACTTCAGCTTTCCGGGTATGATGTCTACTGATTTCCCAATCATTGTATGAAGAACTGAATTGAATACATTGTAATTGCAAGCTATAATAAATTGGATTGGAATCGTTCTAGCATTTACCTTCAGTATTTCCTTCATCTTGCATTTGTATGTATTTCTTTGCATTACCTGGCAATATATCATCAAATCACAAAAAAACACAAAATCGGAAAGGCAGAAATTTGTTAGTAGATATCTCACCAGGGGTGGGACATTTCAAGGAGCTTTGAAAGATGTTTTCTCTAGATTTTGTCCCACCTTGAAAATGAGCTTTGGTTGTTTCTTCCTCTTGAGTGGTTCTTCTTTTTATCGCTCTCACTTAGGGTTCCATATATTTACAGCTGGAACAGGAGACACCTATGTCGATGGTTGTTCTTGAGTTCATTTGTCTTTACTCTAGTAGTTGTTAGTGTACAATGACTATTATTATGTTCCAATAAAATGGGTTATCTGACTATATATTAATTGTTTGTCAACTTCAGGTAGTTATAAGCGTAGGTTGTTCGACGATTGCATTCCTCTTGGCAACTATTAGATTCTTTAAATAGATTGTGTATCAGCAAGGAAAGGTGTACGATTTAATCGAACCAATTTTGATCCTTGGTTGACCATCTCTGGTCTTCTTCTATAATAATTTAATGTGCAAAGAAAGATGTACTTTACTCCTATATCTGGTATGCATTGTCATCTCTATTATTAATTCATATATTTATTTTATCAAATAGAGAGTAAACATTTGGCATCATTGCCTTAAAAGAAATCGGGTCAGATTTGAAAGATGCATGCACTTAGACACCAATAAAGGCAGGAAGAGACCACAACATGGTCAAGACGAAGAGATACATGATCTTTAAGGATCGTTGAGCAAAGGGAATGAAGAAGGCTAAGGGGAATAGTTGAAATCAAAAGGTTATTAACAGAAAGTTTGAGACCATCCCAAGAATAAGTAAAAGCTGAAGAGTAAGATGGAGTAGAAGTCGAGAAAAGACAAAGGAAAGTGGGAAGAAATAGCAAGGCACTTACCACTCCCTAACAAAGCATACGTGGACCTTGCCGATCAAGATGAGAAATCATCACCAAAGAAAGATGAGTGAGAAGGAGAGTCCACAAACTCACGGTTAGAAACATACGAAAATAGCATCTGACGCATTGAAGAGTTACTACTCACAAAAGAGCCAATAGTCAAAGATTTGAACCTCAAACGCTAGGACAAAGGGAGCATAGGAAAGATTCTATGGGCAACTCGAACGTGCAAAACACTAAGATCTATGAGCATGATCTTGTTTGATGATGGTTAGCCTATTACTCAGACTCTCGTAGGCTGATAGTTCTTGGTTGGGGAGTTAGTGGCCGTTTTGGTGGGTAATTGACGTTCCCACTCCTTCATTCGAGTAGCGGATTCAGTGCAGGCATCTATAGCACAGTGTTTGCCAGCTTCTGACGGCACAGAAAAATACTGAGTTTGGAGAGAGTTATGATTATTTAAGTGGTTAAGTTAATTATTTAACTTAAATGGAATATTATAAAGCCAAATTGACTTTATAAAAGATTAAAAAATCACTTAAATAAATCTAAAAGTGACTTAAGGTTTATAAAGTAATAAATTAAATCACTTAAGTGACTCAAAAGGTGTGCCCACTTCAAAGATTTAATTTATAACTACTGAAAAGGTAATTAAATACATTTTAATGTATTTAAATGACCAAAAGTGCATTGCTCTTCAAGAAGTGTGTGCCTTTTTGCATAAAAGGGAGAAATTGCAAATCAAACTCATCTTTGATCATTTGACTTTGCATAATTTATTCTTCTCTGTGGATTTTTGTCTGAGGACAAGGGTTTCAGGAAAACCTTCATTGGAGAGCGTCAATTCTTCATTGAATTTGTAATTGTGAGGCTGTGAGATACCAGTTGAATGATTACCTGTGAGAGCTTCATCCAGAAGTTCATCTGTGCTTCATCAGATTTCTTTTCAGTAACTTCCAGTTTGAAATAAGGCAGTAGGCTTCACTTTTTGGACGCCATTCTTCTACAGAGGGTTTGTTTCAGAAAGGACACTTAGGATCTTCAAAAAGCCATACTTTGTTCTTGCTTGGCATACTCCTTTAGGAAGGCCTAATTCTCCTGCAGGCTAAAACGCCTTCCTTTTTGGCTATTTCTTCTTTGCTTTCTTGGCGTCCACTCCTCTCAGCAGTTTGTATCTTGTTTCTGTGAGGGAGAAGTTAGATCTAGAGCCCAGGCGTCCATTTTTGTCAGTTTTCACCATTTCCGACTGGCAAACGTGGATATTTTCTTAATTAAATAATCTGGAGGCTTTTTGGTATGTCTATCATATGCAATCCTATTGTAATGGTTATTTAATACTATCTGCATTTAAACTTGGTCAATATTAGCTCAATTTTTGGTTTTATGAGCTTTTATATGTTGCACCCCTTCTATTTCTCCCTAGAAACTTTCTTAAAAAACTTAAAAAAACACAAAAAGATAATCAAAACAACAAGGGTTTGAAGAGGAGCCAGTTGAGCTCATCACAGTGGTATCAGAGCACTGATCCTGCCATCCTGGAGAGTTAGCAGCTTCTATGCGACCACATTAGGACAGATTTAACCGGTACTACTCATGCAGGGGTCCTGGATATCGGAGAAGTACCTTTGAACCGTTTCCGGCATTTCCATTTGACGAACAGGACGAAGATTTAGAGTTGGATAACATGGCTGACAAAGATGAGGAAGGACCATACAGGAACCGTCTTAATGACGAGGACAGGGAGGCCAGAGATGTACTGAGAGGCCTTGTTGCAAGACAGGAATAGGTGGCGAACATCCTCTAGCAGCTAAGTACCAACGTCCAAAATTTGAGCATTCAGAGAAGGCCGAATCGGGATACAGATCAGGAAGGTAGTGTACATGGAGATAGACAGAGGACAGTTACTCCAGTACACACCTATGACAAGCCTACTCGGCCAACATTTATCAGAAATCATCCTGTTGAGGAGAATGTGGCTGAGGGAGGTGATGTGAATTTTGCAGATAACATCATGACACAACATGATGAGTGGGATGCTTTGCCCCAAAGAGTTAAGGATCACCTTAACTTCGACAGATTTCTAAGCCAGAAAAGAAAGCATGGTAGGAACTGGACAGATAGGAGGCCTGAAAACAGGTATAATGATCTAAGGCAGGCTACCAATAAACTTACTTTAACTAATTTTGATGGCAGTGGCAAAGTCACAGCTCGAGCCTAGGTGAGAAAACTAAACACTTTTTTGACACTACGTCCAATGGCAGAAGAGGATGCCATAAGATTTGCAGCACTTCACCTGGATGGCGTGGCACATGACTGGTGGCACCATGGCATGGTCACACTCCATCATGATAGGATCACTTCTTACCAGGAATTCACTGACAGATTGGTTGAGAGGTTTGACAGGCGTGATCCAGAACTTTACTTCACAGACCTTGCTCAGCTGAAGCTGTTGGGTAACTTGGAGTCTTATATTGGTGAGTTTCAAAAGCTCTCGGTTATGGTTACCGGAATCTCAGAGAGGAGACTTGTCATTCTATTTGTAGAAGGTCTCCATGAGCCAATGAAAGGTTGGATCAAGGCATTCGATCCACCTACCTTGCACGAAGCTATGAGAAAAGCTCGTAGCATGGAACTTACAGCTTCACGTGGTAAGTTCACTTCAAATGCAAAAGCATCTTCATCCTATAGTGATAGCAAATCAGACTCTAAGAAATCAGAAAATGTTGATGAAAAAATGAAGTTTGCAGCTCCATTGGACCGAGAAACAATAAATGATTTGCGTAAAAGGAAGCTATGTTTCTATTGCAAAGCTCCTTATGACCAAAACCACAATTGTCCTCTTACGCCTAAGGGTACAAATAGACAAATGGAGTGGTTTTATGAGGGTGATGACATTGCTGATTTAACGGACCAGCAAGCTGATTTTAAGGATGGGAGTATGCAATCTATCATTCTCATCAATGCAAAAAGTGAGAAGATAGAATAGGAGATTCTAGAGGAGGAGGAGCATGAGATGATTCAGAAGGATTATCATTTTGCTTCTAGTTCCATGGGGTCAGAGGTGTTTGATTGGGATCAGTACAGTTATGAGGCTTAGTTTGAACACAATCCTCTTTATGAGGCGGATGCTCCATTGTCTTGTGATAATCCGCTCTTTGAGGTGGATGCTAATTCCACTCTTGACCCTAATTTAGGGGTGAGCTTTGATCATAGTATCAGAGATTCCGTCAGTGCATCGGGATTTCAGACAAAGCTTGTTGAGGAGGTTCATAGTGTGTACATGATCAGGGGTCTACACAGTTTCAATTTCAGTTATCATGTACATGATCTACTTAGGATTCACAATTTTGATATGCATGTATTAGACATGTTGGATGACAACATATCTCGTTCAGATTTGGGGAGCAGGTGTTTTCAGCAGTTTGACTTGCTTCCTTGTGAGTTTCTCTCTCCTGTATCAGTTGGCGTCGAAATTGATAGGGTACAGCATGATGATCCAGTTGATCAGATATGGGAGTTACAGGAGACAGTTGATGACAGTAGGGACATTTCACGGCTCTATCCTTGGGATCCTGGTGGAGTGGTTGATTCCTTGCTGTTGAGATTGCTTGCGGACAAGCAATTTCGGGGAGGGCAAACTGTGATGTCCCCTTTTTCAGCATGATCTTGTTTGATGATGGTTAGCCTATTACTCAGACTCTCGTAGGCTGCCAATTCTTGGTTAGGGAGTCAGTGGCCGTCTTGGTGGGTAATTGACGTCCCCACTCCTTCATTCGAGTAGCGGATTCAGTGCAGGCATCTGTCGCACAGTGTTCGCCAGCTTCTGACGGCACAGAAAAATACTGAGTTTGGAGAGAATTATGATTATTTAAGTGGTTAAGTTAATTATTTAACTTAAATGGAATATATAAAGTCAAATTGACTTTATAAAAGATTAAAAAATCACTTAAATAAATCTAAAAGTGACTTAAGGTTTATAAAGTGATAAATTAAATCACTTAAGTGACTCAAAAGGTGCGCCCACTTCAAAGATTTAATTTATAACTATTGAAAAGGTAATTAAATACATTTTAATGTATTTAAATGACCAAAAGTGCATTGCTCTTCAAGAAGTGCGTGCCTTTTTGCATAAAAGGGAGAAATTGCAAATCAAACTCATCTTTGATCATTTGACTTTGCATAATTTATCCTTCTCTGTGGATTTTTGTCTGAGGACAAGGGTTTCAGGAAAACCTTCATTGGAGAGCGTCAATTCTTCATTGAATTTGTAATTGTGAGGCTGTGAGATACCAGTTAAATGATTACCTATGAGAGCTTCATCCATAAGTTCATATGTGCTTCATCAGATTTCTTTTCAGTAATTTCCAGTTTGAAATAAGGCAGTAGGCTTCACTTTTTGGACGCCATTCTTCTACAGAGGGTTTGTTTTAGAAAGGACTCTTAGGATCTTCAAAAAGCCATACTTTGTTCTTGCTTGGCGTACTCCTTTGGGAAGGCGTGATTCTCCTGCAGGCTAAAATGCCTTCATTTTTGGTTGTTTCTTCTTTGCTTTCTTGGCGTCCACTCCTCTCAGCAGTTTGTATCTTGTTTCTGTGAGGGAGAAGTCAGATCTGGAGCCCAGGCGTCCATTTTTGTCAGTTTTCACCATTTCCGGTTGGCAAACGTGGATATTTTCTTAATTAAATAATCTAGAGGCTTTCTGGTATGTCTATCATATGCAATCCTATTGTAATGGTTATTTAATACTATCTGCATTTAAACTTGGTCAATATTAGCTCAGTTTCTGGTTTTATGAGCTTTTATATGTTGCGCCCCTTCTATTTCTCTCTAGAAACATTCTTAAAAAACCTAAAAAAAACACAAAAAGATAATCAAAACAACAAGGGTTTGAAGAGGAGCCAGTTGGGCTCATCACATAATTCACTTGTAGTTGGGGACTAGACATTCTGGTGTATGATGTACTTATTGTTTATCCGATGAATGAATTCAAATGCTATGTTTTGTGTAATGTCTGTGTAATTGATATGATCCATACTTCCTATTATACATTCTCGTTTACTCTACGTTCATCGGTCAAGTCACTTAGCGGGTAAACATTTGGTGTCATTGCTGATACAAACCTGGCAGTACACCAAACACATATAGATGTCATGGCGTTGTAATGGGTTAGCCAACTAAAGAGCCAATGCAAGCGAATGAGGACAGAGAAGACGCATTGACGAAAGATCTGGTGAATCTATGGGATATCTCACTAAAAGAGCACGTGTTGAGGGATGCTCTTAAGCGAGAGGTCCCTCAGGCAATTATTTGGGACAATCAGAATGTCAACCCAGAGGTCTCTCAAAAAATTACCAAGATTGGTTGCACGACATTTCATCATACTCCAAGAACTTCACACAGACAAAGACCAAGAACAAAGACAATGTAATGTCCCCGTTTTCCAGCTCGCCTAAATAATATTAATATATTTAACTATATAATGTTTCCTGGCAAAAGTGCAAATATAAAGGTAATATTAAATGATTAAATATTATGGGGTTAAAAAGTGACGATGAAAAATATTAAAAGGTTTAACTAATAAAGTCGCTTTATTAATTATGTGTTCAGTGATTTAGGCGGGAAAACCCTAAAAAGGAAAAAAGGCATTATAAAAAGGATTTGAGAGCTTATTCTCTCATATTCCGGATTATTATTTTATTTGGGGTTTGTATTTTGGAGGAGCTCTTTAGGGTTAAAAACCCTACGTGAGAATGCCTATGGGGTCCAGTTTCAGTGGTGAAAGATTCCTCCCTAGCTAGCATTAGCAGATTAATCCAGGATTCGCACTTGTGCGATAAGGCAAATTTATGAATCTTCTTCGGAGATAAATTTGAAAGTTAACAATTGAAATCAGCTTGTCTGAGAAGCAAAGATTTTGAAGATTCAGGGTTTCTGAATAATACTCAAATTCATGCCAGAGATTATTATTGCAAAATCAGAAGTTTTATCTCTGTTGTAGCCGATTTTATAACTAATCAATTTCATGTATATCAGATATATCTGGTGCAAAAATATTTTAATTTCTCAATGGCTTTAATCCCATCGTAACATTTGAAGAGCATATCATTGCATATATTCCACATTTAATATTGTTTATCAAAAGGGCATCCTTTCTAAGGGTTGTACTGGTTGTCTGTGAGTTAGACATGATCTCAAGTTGAGCATATATCCTCTGACATTCCTGGAATGGTGAATAGCTAGCATTATGTGCATTTTTGTGTAGTTCTAATGAGGGACATTATTATTTAAGGCAGGTGGTGGTTCCTTGGGAGATATCTAACTGGAACTCTGGTGTGGTCTTGGGTGAAGGACGTGATAGCATTCTGAGGAGGGCAGCGCTAATATTCTTCACTGCTCATAGCATCGTGGCATATTGAGGAGCTGAATCATAGTATCAACCTCCAGTTGCTGGGACGTGAAGCTCAGAACAGAAAGTCGCTTCATCTGGTAAACTCGTGGGCACTCCTCCTTGGTCACAGCACCCTTTGGAGATTGCAACAGGGTCATTTGTAGTGAGCTGGGCGTGTAAGGTTCATCTCAGGCATTTTGCTTAATACCTGGAGTCTTATTTCAGTAATTCAAAGCCCCTGAACATCACTGGCATCGCTTACTTCCCAGTCTGGCTATATATCTCACATATAATTGTTTGTATGGACATGTTCAAACATTATACTATAAAGAGGGTTTGAGTCTGAACCTGCTGTAGCTTTCTGAGCATTTTATGTTTGTAAACCAGTCGATTAAACACTCAGAAATCGCTGTCATAAGTCTCTATGAATGTATTGTCATTGCACTATATTGTAGTCCTTACAAAGGTTGTCATTTGAGTTCTAGGGGTGAAGAGAATGCATGTAAAGAAATCTGTTTGAAGTCACTGTTAGGGACAGCAACTTAATTCTGTGACCTGCACGTCATTGCAAATCAAAGTAATGAATGAAGTTGTCCATTTAATGTTCAATCTGTTGTAACATTTCTTCTTGCATGTTATTATTCTCAATGCAATGCAATTTTGTAAGTTTGATAAAATGTTTCATCTATCAAACTAAAAAACGATAGAAAAAACTTTGCACATTTAGAAGGGTTCTTTACAAACGACAATAGATCCTGCAAAGGTACAAGGAATGAACTAGAAGAGAAGAAGAACGTGATACTGATCGTCGACGCAAGTCAAAGAATTGATGCCATTAACCTTAAACAAAACGGAAAACTAAAACAAAACGGTCATGAATCAGTTGATCAAAAAATAAGAAGATCCTTAAGAATAAAAGAACAAACTGAACGTCAATGATGGCTAAGGGGTCAAGATGACAAAGGGAAAGGATTTCTCAAAGAAAGTCCAAGTCTAGCCAAGAACAGAAGTCGAAGCCAAAGTGCAAGGAGAAGCCGTAGTAGGGAGAGACGAAGAACTATCAGAACAAGAGAACATACAAGAGAAGATTGGACCAAAATATCCAGACACCTACCACCTCCCGACGACGATACACAAACAAACCTCGTCGACCAAGTAATAGAACCATCTGAGCCATCGGCATCAGACGAAGGGGAAAGTGAGGAAGAGAACACCGTCAGGGAAACATCAAGCGAAGAAGGGTCAATGTCAGAAGACGCACCATTAGGCGAGGGGGAAGGCAAAGAAGAAACCGCCAATCCGACCGTCCAAGAGCAATTCACACAAATATAGTCAACCAAAGGGGAAGGCCAAAGAAAGCATACGGACGCCCTAACAGAGACCATTCGCCAGATTGAGTAGTGGACATTGAAGAAACATCATAACATCAGACGACCAAAGCCGAAAACACCAGGACAGAGGGAGCATCGAAAAAACCTCAAAGGTAGTCTAAGGGTGACCAACGCTAATGAAGGATGAGTAGAGGATTGTGGTGTGTTGGCGTTTAAATTAGCACCTCTGGAGTGCTAATTGTAAACGTTCAGCTATTACAAATGTTTTGTAACACTTCTTCGTTATTTAAAGATAAGTCCCTCTATGCTGATGTAATGTGTAAGAGAGGGTAGAGTAGACTAAGGTTCCTATCTTTTTGTACTCAGCGGTAGGACACAAGTGTGCACAAACACAATGTGTTGTAGCTAAGTTTTTTCTCTGGTTTCGGCAGATCTTAACTACGACTATTCTAGCTTTTAATCTATCCTATATCCTCAAGGTAAACAGAGCATGAGGGCATAGGAGCGGGAATGGATTAGTTGGATCACTTCAATCCGCCGTCTCCTTAGAATATGGCTGAGGCTCTGAACTCTCGGATATATGCTGGAATAAGGTTTGATACAAGAATACGCTCTTCACGGTAAGTTGGATCTGAGACCTGCCAAGGAGGAGGAACCCCTATCCGAGGTATGGGCTAGGAAACGACTTACAAGAAACAACAAATTACGATGTCTTGGCCGACAAACTTGCTAAGGAGGAGGAACCCCTATCTAAAGTATAAGTTGAAGGACAATCCATTAGACAACAACAAACGACAACCGTTAATAACAGATATCCAAGGAGGAGGAACCCCTATCCGAGGAGGGAAATGAAACAACGAGCTATTTAAACACAAAGACGTTATGGAAGAACTCAAATCCTTAGATCAAATTGCATGTGCCTTTTGATTTCTTTTCTTCAAGCTTTCTGAACAAATTACAAAGACTGGGACAGCAAAGGCACGAAATCATGCACAATTACAATCAACCAATGAACTCTCATCCAAGAGTGAACAAATATTCGCTTTCAAAGTTGTTGGCAACAATGGCGCAGCAATTTTGCATAGCAAGTAAAGGTTAAACAAATAATGAGCCCAAGGCTCTTATTTATAGAACTCAAAGGAGTGAGCAACCCCAAAATCTCCTTGAGTTAACAGTGAGTTCTTGCCAATCAATTAGAAGGATTTATTCCTAAAAAGGGGGAACAAACAGTTAACTGGAAATCTACTTCAGTTAACTGAAACTAAACAAAGAGTCAACTGGAAACTACTTCAGTTGACTGAAAGTAAACTAAAGGTGAACTTTAATGTAAAGTATACCTCCAAAATAGACATCCACGTTTAGTGGAGATCTAAGATCCACAAATTATGGAAGTCAATTAGACATCCTTAATCAGTGGGATCTGACAATGCATGATTTGTGGGATGTGGAGTTAACTTGGAAAGGGGCATCAAGTTAACTCCAATTACATTTAATGTCCTCTTGAGTAGACTTGGAATGAGGCATCAAGTCAACTTCAAGTATCATAAATGCCAATTGGAGGGTAGGACATCCTTCTTGGTGCCTTTACAACTCACCATTGGTCAACAATGTTTCTATCCATTCGTTGACTTCTTTTGCAAAATGATGGCGTAGCGCTTGAGCATTACTTCGCCTGTCGTAAGCTGATGTTGGAAGTCTATACACTGTGCAGCTGCCTCATCGAACTTGGTTGACAATGCTGCCACCTTGGCCAACTTGCAACCGTCTGGATCATCAAGGAAGGTGTTGCGGATGACATCTCTGAACTGATTTTGTACAGTAACCATCTCAATGTATTCTCCTCCCTCACGCTGATATTCTATGCAAGGAAAGGAGATTACTAACGTTCTTGCGAAGTTGATATTATTGGCGACCACTCGTCGATAGTCAATCAATTCTACTGAATGGGCGTCATAGGCTTTCCACCTTTATGCCAGCTATTCTTTCCAAGCAAAGAGATGTTGCTTGTTTTCCTCTGAGTAGACTGATTGATATGCCAATTGCAAGTCTGCAATTGTGGTCTCGTGTTCTAGCATCTTCTCTAGAATTCTTTGCTCTGATTGTTGAATCTCTGCACAAAGTCCATGCACTCTATCCCGTAACTGGTAAAGATTTGCTAGTATGCATCCCCCTTTGAGAACAAACTCCTCCACTTGATCTCTCAAGTGTTTTCCATATGTTATCAACTGTTGATGATTTTGCTCTGCGGAAAGATCCAGCAATTCTGGTGGTAAGGTCGAGACGTTCGGGGTGCCATGCATCAAGCTGGAGATGTATGACCTCAATTGTTGGTTCTCAGCCTTCAAGGCTGCTTTGTCTTTTCCATCCTTGGCCTTCCTTTCTTGTGCACTCACTGAGGTGATTTCGAGAAGGTCTGCCTCCACCTGTCATGTGGTCTTTCCAAGGTTAAATTTAGACAATGTGAAGTCTTCCACTTGTACCTCATGTATGCTTTTATCTTCTGGTGGGGCAGCAGTCTCCATGATGAGCTCACAACCTGCATTCCTTTCCACGTGAACTTGCTTCTTCAACTTCTTCGCCGGCATGTCTTGTGGGACATGGTCGAATTCAGTGAAGTCAAGTTCATAGGAGGGTCTTTCTCTCTTCCTGCCTAGGAAACCCTCAAGCCAAATAGAATCTTGACTAGCTTCGCTAGAAGGAGGAATATGGGGCCTTTGAATGCCCGATGTGTGAGACTGTGTTGGAGTGGCATCTCTCGGTGGCGAGTCCAAGTCGATGGGGAATTGCGACTGTTGTGATGGTGGTGGTGTAGGCAGTTTTGTTTCTATTACAGGCACCATTTCTACTGTTGCTTCTTCTGTTGTTGGCTCTAGGGCAACTGCTACTTCTTCAACAACTATTTCTATTACTGGCTCTGAGGCAGCAATACCCATGACTATTTCGGGACTGTGTGTGGTTGTCTCCACATGTGTCCCCAGTGTTCTTGGCCTTTTATGCTTTGACATCCTCATCCCTTGGAGAGGATTGCACCACTGCTTCTGCTTGGGCTTCTTTCTTGACGTGGAAGGTGGTGTAGACTGAACCCGTGGCGGCTCTGTTCTGGGAGGTACCACTTTCCTTGTCTTCTTGCTGTCGAGATAAAGTTGACTATTTCTGACCACTCTACTTGTCCTCTCCTCTATAGATGGGTTATCCTTTGCGTACCAATCCACTTTTGGGAGTGGTTGTGAGTCAACTGAATCTACGAAGAATGAAGGGAGAATGACTTCCCCTTCATCGTCAGATAAGCCCTCGATGTCTTCTAACATAAAGTCAGCAATCTGCGAGAGCCTAAACCTGCTATAGTTCCTTCTTCGCACCTCATACTCATCGTCACAATTGACCCAATAATCTTCCAAAGAAGATTTATGTCATGAGTGTTGCTCAAGATGTGCCGCATAGAGACCTCGAGGATCATATGACCTTCTCTCAATGAGGTATTTGAGATTATGCCTCACTGTTTCGTGGCTCCTCAATTTGGCATCTACTGTCAACCTGCATCTATAGAGTCCCATCTCAACGAGAAAGTTCACAGTTGCTTTGGATAACTGCCTTAGGAATTCCATGAAGACTACCCTATCTGAAGGGTATCGTGGCATCATGGCGAGGTGACCAATGTAGCCATACACGCGTATGTAGGAGAATGTAGGGAATTGGATAAACCAATCCGCCCAATCCGTCATTGCCTCTCTGGCTGTTTGTGAAATACGTGCGTGCATCTCATGGTCTAGATCTCGTACGGTGTGCATGATGAAGTGGTCACTTGTTCTTTTCAAGTGTCGCTCTGCTTGAGTAAACTCAATACGTGTAAAGTGCTCATGAACCTTTTGTACACCTAAGGTTCCTACATTGTTTAATATCCTGAATTCGCCTTGGAAGGCAATCAGGCATACCAGGTAAGAACACATGTGAAACCTATGAGCTTTGAGAAACTTGGTAATCTGATGGTGGAGCGTATCACTGATCAGAGTGGCGCAGTCGTAATGTTCCCTCTTGCTGATGATTTTTGCAATGACATAATACATCCACGACTGGAATTGATTGCCATCTTCCTGTCCAATGATTCTATTGAGTAGAGTGATTAACACTGCATACTCATCTTTGCATTCTCCTCGTCCAAGCAACTTAGGCAAGTAAGCCTTTTTCACTTTCAGCGATTTCTCTATCATTATTCCTTGGCACTTGCTCTTGGCTGCCTCAAATGCCTTGTCGCATTATGTCAATGATATGACCTTGCTGGTAGGACATGGTGGAATATCAAAACACTTTCTATATCCTTGGGCTTTAGACTGCAAATTATCCTCCCATCAACTAATCTGATTTCTCTCGTGGTAGGATTGTAATTCTTAATACAAGCAATTACAAGTTCTACACTCTGTAATGTGATGGGGATGGACTGTAATGTCCCCATTTTTCGCACTACGCTTTTCAGTGATTGATGGCCTATCCCTGGTGCATTGTCGGCTAGTCAGTGGCAGAATTAGGGTTTCCGGCTGTTTGGTGGGTTCTTTTAAAGATTCAGGGGTTTGCATGTTGGAGTTTGGCTGTTTGGATTCTGGATTCCTTCTGGGTTTTCAGAGAGCTTCGCAGAGGTATGACATGCAACTGCGTCGGGCAACCTTTCCGAACTTACTATTTTTAGTAAGTTATGACGGCTACATCTGGGAGTTTGGGATTGCAGATTGCGAATTCTTTCTGGGTTTTAAGAAAGCTTTGCAATGGTATCGCATGCACTTTGATCCGAGCAACTTTCTGAATTTACTATTTTTAGTAAATTCTATTTTTGGCTGCAGTCCAGTTGGCACCAATTCAGTGGAGTAATTCGGATTTTGGGCTTTGTGGTGAAATTGTTGATGAATATTTAATTATTTAAGTGGCTAAAGTTATATTTTAATATTATGACCCCTTGGCCTAACATTACAACTTTAAGTTGTTTTTAAAAAAGGGGACTTGAAGGGTGGGCGCCTCATCAAGAGGTAATGTTATATTTTTCTAAGGTCAAAAAATCAAGCTTGGAAAAGGGATGCCAACATAAGAGAAAAGATGATTTTTTAAATTAATAAAAGTCAAATATTGCTTTGAGGAAAAGGGATGCCATCCATGGAGGGAAAAGAGATTAAATCAAATTTGAAAATTAGGGCATCTTCTTGATGTTTCTAGAAGATTCCTCTCAAGCTTATAAATGGAAGCCTCTGCTCTTCAGTTGGATATCTTATGTCTTCAGTAATGTTATGCTATCGGAATGGTAACAGGGTTGCTGCAAGGAATGCATACCTCCTAGCATGGGCTCGACTTCTTGCTTGAAAGATAGCAACTAGTGGAGAGTTAGTTTGTAGTTGAGTGGATTTTTTAGTGAGATTTTGCATTGTAGTGGTTATTTTGCATATTGTAGCTGAGTTCTTGCATGTTCTATCAATTTTGGAGTTGCTGGTTTATCATTGCTGATTGTAGATTTCACTCATATCTCATGAAATAAAAATAACCTCGTTCTGGGTGTTGTCTCATTGTGTTCAATTGCTAAGGGCGCCCCTTTGTACAAGTTTGCAGATTTTTTGGTGGCTCCATTGATTTTATCTACATCAAGTCGCCCTCCTTGCAGGCCGTACCTCTCTCAAGCTGCTTTGGGATGTGTGCAAAAAAAAATATCAAAGTTCTAGGGTGGTTTTCCTTGTTGTAACTTGGGCGCCTTCATTATAGGAAGTTGTTGTATTGATTTGGAGTCTTTTGGTTGAGTATAGTGTGAGTTATGAGCATTTTAGTAGGGATTTGTGTTGCTGGTTATGCATTTTCTCTCCATGTTCAGTCATATCAGATTGTGGGAGTTTGTTATTGTAGTTGGTTCTGAGTCTTGGAAGTCTAGTTGAGTCTTGGAGAGTTCTTATACATTATTGCAACGTTGTTGAGCTTCTAATCTAGTGTTCTTGGCAGGCACTCTCTATTTCATTGTAAGCTGAACAATAGTACTGTCAGTATTATCTTTATCTCCACTTTCTTGTTGTACTACCCACTGAATAAGTGGAAGAGGCTGGCTTTCCGCCTATTTAATTCAGTTAGTAGCTTTAGGGACCCTCTGACCATATGCTCGCCATCTCTCGGCGCATTCTTGGTTAGAGTTACTTCAGCTCAGCATGCACAAGATCCTATGACCATATGCTTGTCTATCCTGGATGCATTCTTGGTTAGAGTTCAATTCCAGTTTTGCATTGTACCTAATCCTCTAACCATATGTTCGTCCATCTTGGACACATTCTTGGTTAGAGTTCTTTCCGCATTGTTTTGGTTTTGGAGCTAACCTTAACGGATGTTTATTGTGCTGGTGTGTTCGTTGAAAAGTTGGAAAAAATTGGTCTGGTTCTTTACATGGACGCAGCTTGAAGCAACCCGGACTCTTCTATGTTCTGCAACGTGATCTGATTCATGCCCTCCAAGTCTTCTAGATCAACCACTGGGCTACTTGATGCAAGTTCGTGTCAATCGTTTTTAGGTAATCATGGTACAAGGCCATCTTGGTCTTGTATTGTATCTAAGAGTACTGCATCCTGAATAACTTAAAGATTGACTGCACACTTGACCCTGTTCTTACAATTTTCGAAAACCCCTAATAATAGCACCTTGTCGAGAAGTATTTTTCTGGAAAAAATCTGGCACATGGGTTTTGCTCGTGGTTCAATGCTAAACAAACCCAGTTCCTCAGAATTTTGATTCTGAAACTTTTTTGGAAAAACCCCCAAAAATAGGGGCAGCAAGTTTGTTGATTCTGGAAAATCTGACGAGATTGGTTTCACTGCAAAATTATTCTGAATATGCCCAATTGATCAGATCTGTGATAGCCTACTGATATGTGTGACATGCAAGAAAACCTAAGACAAGAAAAGAGGGAGTAGACAGAAGATGGATTGGAAGTTTTTAATCTGACTCCCTGAGAAAATCTGTCTCTGAATCCCACCTCTGATTAGAAATCTTCTTCTGCCTCTAATCTTCAAGAAATATCGAAAAACGGTCAAAAACCTTGGTCAGATCCAAAAATGGCGTCCTTGAGAGCTTATTGTTGTTCTTGATCATCAACCTGCAAGGAAATAATGAAGAGGGACGCCTAGATCTTCTTTATATAGACTCGAGCCTAAATCCTTGAAGTTTGGGAGCCTAACTCATGATCTAAAGCTGATTTGGCTTGATCTAGAGTTCAAAAGGTAGGTTTCCACTGATTGTGGGGTAAATTGGCCAAGTTTGCCTCCAAAATATCTCATTTGGTCAACAAAACATGCCTTTGACCCTTTTGAGTTTGAGTCCTTTTTTCATCATTTTTTATGCTAAATGATTTGTGTTTGATCCTGGCTCTAGATTGATCTGCTGAACCTAAGCAGCTGTTGTTGGATTCATTGTTGAGCTGGACCTAACCTAAAGAGATGTGCCTGGGAGGTATTAAGCCAGAAAGTTGAGTTTGTGGCCCTAAAAAGAAGGGCGCCTTTCTCAAAAAAGGGTACTTTCTTCCTTGCCTTAGTTATTTTTAATGTTTGTTCTTTCAATCTCTTCATTCTAACCTCCTGTGCTTCGATTCGGAATCCCCGTTGATCAAAGAATCAGATGATCTTGTTTGATATCTCATCATGTAACCAGCTCTACTCCTCAAAAGATGAATGGAGTTTGAATTCACAGAAGTCAGTTAAAGGTCCCTTAATTCAAGGGCGCCCTTCACTGAAAAGGGCACTTTTGCTTTCTTGCACAATGATTTTCATCCTGAAAGATGCTCCAATTTGATCTTGATTATCTGGTGATTGACTTGTCAGATGCCCGTGCTTGCAGTTACGTTGTCGTGATTGACCCAGACTGAGAAAACTGTCTTGGGAGGCCTTCTGACATCTGACAACATCTGGAGGTTCAAAAAGGAGGGCGCCTTTCCTTGGAAAGGGCGCCTTTTCCACCTTGATCATCATTTCGACAGCCATTTCTGATGTCTTCGTCAACTGCCTCTTTTCACTCTGCTAACAACCGTCGATGATCCCTTCGTCAGATGATCTTGCTAATTGTTTCGTTGTCGAGCCAGCAGGAAAACGCCAAAGATGACTACTGCTGCTGATTCAACAGGTTGTATTTGACCCTTGAGAATCAAGGGCGCCCCTCTCTAAAAAAGGATTTTTTTGCATCATGAACTGATTTCTCCTTTGTAACGTTTCCAGAGTTAGTCAAATTTTGACCTTTTTCAGTTTCAAAAATCTCCTCCGTCAAAGATCACCATTTTAGACCTTGCTCGCTATGGTTTGCATCGTTGAAGCTTTTGAAGCTTAGCTTTCAGCAACTGGTACTGGCCAATCTGCCATTAATGGTTGCAGAGCTCCTAACTTTGTTCCTGAAAAACAGAAATAGACCCACCAGAGTAAAACGTCTCTTTTGATGATTCTGACTTGACCAATGTGATCGAGAAGTCGTTTAATCCTATCAAAATCATTTTCAATCACTTCTGGGAAGCTCCTATTTTGGGGGGTTTCCCTGAAAATAGCGGCGTAAAACCCTAATTTTCAAATTTTTAATATTTTGCACGTGTTCCTTGACAAAATCCCACAAAGACCCTATGTTTGGTTTGACCTAAAACAGACTTTTGACGGCATTTTAACATGATTTAGCTCAATTTATACAAAATGCCAAAAATTTATTTTGGGTACAACATGGTGTGTCAACGAGTGCAAGGAAAGCACCAAAATGTATGAATCAAAACTCTTTTGAGCAGGTCACTGTCACACAAGGTGCATCAAAGAGGCAAGATGGTGACTCCCCCAGTAAGTCTGAATGTGGTGCAGCAGAAACTTCCAAAGATCACCGGGAATGGGTCCAAGGACCCCGTACAACATTGTAAAACTTGTGAAACAATATGGGTGGTGAATGGTCAGGATGACAAAGCATATTAGTTGAGAGTGTTTCCAACAACTATTAGGGGAATAGCAATCGACTGGTATACCAAACTGGAAACGGCACAAAAAAACACATGGGTCAACTTGAAACGAGCGTTCCAAGAAGAATTCAAACTTGTGAGAGACAACAATGAGATTGTAGCACAGATATACAATACAAAACAACTTAAACACGATTGTAGCAAATGACTGGTAAAACCATATGGCTAAAAATGGGGAAATTACACACACAACCATTATTGAAAGTTAGGACCTGTTGAGTGGAAAGCAAACTAGTAATTTCATCTTATTGGTGGTCGTCAAACGTTTATGTGAATACCACCCAAGAGCCTTGTTCTAGATGAAAGTTAAGTTAATGTTAAACTAGCAAAACATGATAGACTGCCCCCAAGAAGAGATCTTTATCCTGTGCTTTTTGGAGGAAATACATTGAATAATTCAAACTTATATTTTGTTCAACAAAGTCTTCAATGTTCGACAAAACCAGACAAACATACACTAGGTGAGTTAAATTCACCAACATCATAATTGAATCCAATTCAGATTGGCATTGTATGAATTCATGAATATATTTTAAAGGTGTATATTTAAATGTTCATATTTTTTATATTTCAGATTCTTTTAATTTGTTTAAAGTTATTTTCAGTTATTTTTAATTTATTTGTATTTTAAAACTGAAATAGTAATTCTTATATATTATTTTAATAGCCATGCCCTGACTGTCCTCAAAATCCAGAAATAAAACATTTTATGTCCCCAAAACTCATCCCCATGTCCCCCTCCCCGAAGAGAAACACTTGTCAAAAGAAGCAAATAGTAGCTCTATCCTACATTGAAGATGAATACAAAGTAGTTGTCCTCGGAGCTTATTCAGCAATTTGATTGAAGTTGCTGATTAGTAGATAATTCAAATGGAAGTAAAGTGCTTCATTGTGATGATAAAAGAGCAACTAAAACAATCAAAACTACAGTAAGTAGTGCACATGAAAAATATTTAGGTGCATTTTCATCATATACAACTGTTTGCTGCCCATATTGAGATTGTAAGTGTGCCTCTCGAGCAAACAACCAACATCTTAACAAAACCTCTTGGACCGGATAAATTCATCAAGTTCAGAGATACGCTTGGTGTAGCCTCTTAAATAAGCATTATAGGGGTGTATTAGAATATATGCAATGGTTATAATGGTTTCAATAGTTATGAGCTGGTAATTATCAGTGGTTGATAGTTACAAAAGTCAGTTGATGAAATTTGAAAACTATACTGGTTTCAATAGTTAAAAATGTAATGCACATATGAATATGCACTTCTCCTTATTCTCTCTACATTCTTTAGTGTTATTTATTAGTCATCATTAACCTTTTAAGTATTTATAAAAGTAGCATCACCTTGAGTTGCAGAATATATCATTTAGTATGGTATCTGATTCAAAAATTGTTTATTTATCTATTCTATAGGTACTTACTTGGAATATAGAATCTGTTCTGTGTTATGGATTGTTATTATATCAACACAAACACATCCCTAAACAGGTAAACACATAGTTTCAAGACATAATTTTTTCAAAGACATACAATGCACAAAACACAAATCTAGATAGCATCATTATATGAGGCCAAGTTATAAACATTTAACTTGCCACAAAGAGGAATTCCAAAAATAATCTAGATAGTATTCCAAAAAGCTCTTAGTGACTTCACAGATACTCTATGGATCCCACATTCAACATGATATTGCAGTTGCATTGCCTAACATACCTCTTGTGGTGCTCTTGATCCTTATATAGAGCGATTTGCAGCTGGGTATTTCTAGCTGCTATCCTATTTACTTCATGAGTCTTCTCCACGAGACAAACCTTAAGGTAAATAGAAAATAAATTGTTAAGCCAATAATTCATAACTAGTATTAAGTAAATCTATTTTGAACTTCTTAATTTGTTAGCATTTGTTTCACCAACTATTTTCTTCGTTCTTTTTCAGCTGTGGGTAGTTGTTGTGAGATTGTTGGGTTGCCAATGGTTGTGGTCTAACTAGCAACTGTCAGGCACTTTAAATAAGTTTCTCATATTTAACTCTACCTTGGAATATGGCAATTTCTGTTATTCATCCATAATTAATTTCTATGTACTGTTATGCTTTACACAGTGCAATTAGTAAACATTTGGCCTGATTGAACTATATAAAACATAATAGTACATACCAATCAACTGCAGACAAGTAACAGTAGTTTCTTTATTCCAAGGTAATATTTGATACAAGTAGAACAGCGAGGACCTTGCACTAATCAGACTCCATTCCCTGACTAGGAAAAATTTTAAAATATTTGCCAGTTAAACTACAACCATTGGTAACCACTTACACTGATCTCTTGAGTCTTAACAACTACCCAAAGCCAACAAATAACTAACAAAATAGTTGGAAAATCAAATACTAACAAATTAATAAGTTCAAATAGACTAATGACAAGGTATATATTTAATGATATAAAATAGGATTATATCTCCAAAAATTGTAGGAATCAAATGTGCTTATTTATGTACAACAACCACTGAAACAACATTTTTGTAAACCACCCAAAAATAGGAAATATTTCATGTTGGAATAAATACAAGTAAAATTCAATCAATTCTAGATGCTTTAAATAAGGGAGGATGTAATATTATTCTATTTCTTCAAATTGCAGATCAGAAAAGTAAGATTACCGAGAACCTATTAGACTAGAAAAGTGTGATATAATAGCATAGCAGAACAGAAAGGTAATGCATCAATAAATAAAGGAAATTCAGCATTTAACAACTCAGGCATTTGGGGTAAATATAAACCCTCACCATGGATTTAAAAAATGGGTGTGTTACTAACATTTAGAAGAGCACAGACAAGCACCCAAAGTGTAAATGTAAAAGAGATCTTATAAATTCCATTTTTTTCTTGTATTGCTACAAAAGTACTGTGTGCATTTATAAATAGAAAAATCCAACTAATTCATGGTCAGACATTATGCATTAAAGCTATCCCACAAAAGGCATAGGATTATGTCGAAAGACATGTCCACAATAAGACAAACAATATATGCGTGCAATAGAATAGAAACTAACCATTTTTTATTGCATTCCACCTTAATGTTTAATTTAGTTTCCTGATCCTTAGATGTCCTCTAAGCTTCTCATATTTCTCCTTGCTAGATGCTTTTGTCCATACATCTGCAAGTTGATCATGTACTAGACAATAAATCAACTTTGCCAACTTGTCTGTACCTTTGTTCATATGAGGTGATGATGAGATTCAATGTATTTCATTTGGGCAAAAAAAATTGGATCCTCGATGAGATGAACTGTACTTTGGTTGTAAGAGATCAACGGTGTAGTATGAGCATGTTCTAATTGTATGTCACAGAAAATTATTCTGAGCTGAATTGCTTCACATGTAGCTGTAATAGTTGCTTTGCATTCAACATTAACAGACGATAAAATAATTAGCAACTCTTTCTTAATCAACAATACTTCAAAAGTTTAAATATATATCCAAGTGTTGATTTCCTCTCCTTCACATCTCCAGTGCAGTCTGAATCAGTAAGAAAATTCAAATAGAAGTTATTGCATTTGAGGAACTTAAGCCCAAAATTGTGTTCCTTTACACACCATTGCAACAACACAACAAATGTCAGCACTATTCATAGTTAAAGATATTTGATTTCCTACAAATTGCAGATACAGTGTTTCATTTAAAGAATTTCCAAACATTTGATGTCATTTGACACCCATTTCAACCAATATTACCAATGTCTTATGTCAGTTAACAGATTATTCCTTATTAAAATTTATAACTTATCCTGTATGGCCCAAATATAAGAATATGCACTGACCAATAGTTGGGTAAATAATTTCCCTCTGAATTTTAAGAGCTACAGCTCCCTCATCAGATAAAGAAATTATAATCTTTTCCAAATTTAATTTTACTATGGGTATGTTTTTAACCAAAAAGCAGTAAAGGTTAGAAAAGTATCAACAACTGACAAAATCTATAAAATGCCACCAATGGGTCTTTTATCATTTAAAAAAAAAACAATTCCAAAGAAAACAATAAAAACACAGGCTAATTGAGTTCCACAGGAAATCAACCAACAACTTTATCAACTAAAGATATTTCCAACTTGAGAAGAGTGAATACTTGAAATAGTTCTCACATTCGCATAGAAACGCATAGAAACATAAGAACTAACAAAACCTATCCTAACAAACAAATTATAACAGATTTCATTTCAATCATTCATAGCCACAAGCTCACAGACTCGCAACCTCTTTCCCAATTCACCAAAATAACAATCCTTTTTCTATATATTTTCTCCAAAAAATTTCCAAGAGAGTCTAGATAACATTATGATTCAACATATACATACGCAAGAGTAATTGTTTCTTGAAAATAGCTGAAAATAGGAGATTAAAACATCCCTTAAACTTCTTGGGACTTTAATGCTCTTTACAAAAATAAGTCCAATAGTATAAAATAACAAGAGATATCATTCTTGAGGTGGCCCATTGTCAACATCATTTTCTTGTGATGACTGGGCAGTTTATGTGGCACTTTTGGCTTTGTATGCTTGGAAAGCTTTGATGACCGAAGGCATCTTGCTGTGTTGAGGAATAATCACATTTTTGGTATTCAACCTCCACAAAGCTTTGTTTTCGCGGATTAGATCTACCTTGCAAGAGAAGGTCATTGTGTGTCCAATGAATTGAGACAAAGCATTGTCAATGTTGCTTAATCCCCTCATACTCCCAACATTAAAAGATTGTTTGTTGAACAGGTTCTCAACTGATTCCTTGAATTTGTTCTTTAGTGTTTCTATATCCTCATCCGACGAGTCATCTTCTTTTCAGAGGCAAATACTGATGCTTGAAAGGTCTTTCTGAATGTCAGCTCTCATTTGGTTACATTCTTTGAGCAATTTGTTTTGCTCCAATATATTTTGTTTTAGAAATGACAATTTCCACTCAAAGCTTTTCTTCCACATGAGATATCTGCTATCCTCAACATTAGGCAGGATTTTCTCAGCCGCTAGTTTATCTGATCCCAAATCAATCATTTCCTTGAGGTCACTATAGGTCTTTTGCCAGATACATTCTTCATGCTTGGTTGTAGCAATTTCATTGTCAATTTCTTTCTTTAATGCCTCGATATCCTCACAAATCTTCTTCATTTTTGTGACAAATTTAGCTCCCCTTACTAGGATATCTTTAGCCCAATCTTCTATGACCATCCCATAAGATTTATAAACATGAATCTTTTATCAATCATTTCCTAACCACTAGAAAAACTAGGATCAAAAGCAACTTCAATTTGACTGGTGGATTGAGTAGAAAGATCAATGAGAGATTTTAAACAATTGAAGATTTTAAACAATTGGTTAAAGCATTAACTTGTTGCTTTAGTTGATCTTTAGTTTGCTTGTCCTTCTTTGTTCTTTCCACAAGCTTGGCAGCTGACACCTGGAAATTGTGAATATCTCCATCTCTTGTGGAAGGTCCCAAGTCAATCCTAGTTACGTTGAAGTCTTTTGCAATCATCTGACTAACATCCTTTTGTGCCAAGGGGTGAGCAACCTCAACATACATACTGCCCGAAGAGGGATCATTCAACAGACAGGAGGAAGTTTTAGGCTTTTTAACCTAGGGTGTTCTTTGCAGCAGCTGAGCACAATGTCTTTATCAAGAACACTCAATTCAACAATCTTTCTTCTATTGGTTAAAGATTGTTCCAACCAAGAAACAGATGGAGATGTGAGAACATTCCTAGTCTTTGGAGAAGAAAATTGAAGGAATCTCCTAAGAGGAGGTGTGTCAAAAACTCCTACCTCAAGAGAGGACAGTGTGTTCATCTCAGCTTGTGTAGATGGATTTTCAAAGACATCAGGAAGAAGAGAGTTGTAAGAAGAAGGTGAAGATCGGGAATTACTCACTTGAGATGGTGAAGAAAATATGCGAATAGTTTCCTCTCTTACCTCTTCTAACACAAGACTTAACTTTTCCTTGTCCTTTTCTCTTTAAGCAATCTCCTCTGAAGATATCTCAGAAGTCTTTTCCAAACTTCCCCTTTCCAAAGGATCTTCACCGTCATCTCCACAACCACCAAAGATAGTTTGTAGTGTTAAGGATGCCATTTGTTGAGGTGACGAAGACCTTCTTTGACCACTTTTTTCCTGGTTTGTAGTCTTCTTAGTTTGCTGAGGAGTAGAGTTTTGTTTTTCACCTTCTTTTTCATCACCCATTCTTCTGTAAGCCTGAGGACTATTGTGGTCTTAGCCTCAATGGTTTTGACTTCTTTGATGCTCCAGTCTATGGGAAAGATGGGCTGACTTTGTATGTGATCTGTGAAACTGAAAATGTAACCCACTAGATCAGATACGTCATCTTTGAGGTCTTGGATGTCCCAATTCAGCTTCAAAGTCACAATTTGTCTTAAAGACAATCTCATCCACCCTCTTCTCCTTACCTCAAACTCATTTGCACAATCTGCCCAATAGTCTTCCAAATCTAAATGCAATTAAAACTTGGACCTAACTACAGATTATCCCTAACAAAGCTTTGACTATCAAATGGGAATCTTCTTTCATAAAACTTCATAGTGTATTTGACTAAGTCCTTTTCAATATTCAGAGCATCAGACAAAGAATTGCACTAATAGTGTGATAGGCCAATGGGGAAAGGAATTCCCACTTTCTTTCTTTCATGGCATCTTTTATTTACATCGGCTACCTATCTACATACCTCAATGAGGACGAATTTGTCATCAACATATTTCGGCAACTTGTAGGGCAATCCATCAAATCCTCCAACTCTTATATAGGTAAATATTTGAAATTGTATGAAATAACTACCATAGTTATGAACCAGGCAGCTTCCGCAGTTATTCTCAAACCCATATCCCCTTGAATTTCTCTTACCATTCTCATGGTGAAGGCATCATTCACCCTTCTAAAATTTGTATAGCTTTTTTCCAGCTGTAACTGAGTATAGTAGTCATAAATCTGGATGGAATCATCGAGAACACCTACCGGACAGAGCCCTAGCAAGGCATTGTGCAAGCGATGGCATAGAAAAGGTAGGACATATAGAAAGCTCTGTGTAGTTGGAAGTGGGTGATATCCAAGTGAATTTGGTTGCTAATCAGAGTGCCCCAATCAATCAACTATTGTCCGTGAATTATCACAACAATAAACAGATACATCCATTCTTCAAAATCGTGTGCATTCTCATTACCCTTTAGTCTATGGAGGAGAACTATGATGTCTGAAATTTACTCTGCAAAATAAAACCGATGTAACTTCTTAGGTAATTGGGACTTGTAACTTCTTAGGTAATTGGGACTTGCCTTTCCTAGGCATTGCTAGCCGTTGGTAGGAAATTGTATTCTTACATTAACTCTTCTTCTTGATGAAATGTTGATAAACGACTGTATGATCAATCGCGAGGAATTCATCCCTTTGAGGCAATTTGAGGCATGTGTTGAAAGTGTCACTATTCAGTCTAACCACCAGTCTATTATCGTTGGTTCTCACTTCTTGAGTCTAAGAATTATAATGGTTCATGCATTCTAGAACTAGATCTGCACAATGTACTGCTATGGGAACTGCAATTGCCTGTAGCAACCCACTCTCAATTAGCCTCTACATAAAGGGAGACCTATCTCCTCTTCCAATCCTCTCCTAGAAACCTTGTAGGTTAACATGCCCTAGTTTCGTAACGCCAATTTCTGAGATGGTATTGGATAGGCCTGATAAATTTTCATATACCAAATATTTAAATTTCATTTTTCCACAGGAAATATGAAATGTTGGAAGGTAATTAGGGTTTTTCCAAAAGCTCCAAATTACTTTGCTAAATTTGTGTCTCACCTATGTCCAATAGATTACCTCAATTCGCCTTTATATAAACAATGAATTATAGGGAGAAGCCTATAAATACCTTTGAATTAGTTGCAACAAATTTAATGGTATTAGCTTTGTAATCTCCCCTTCTCCACTCTTAGACATTTCTCTGTTGGTAGCTCGTTCGAATGATCCTTATCAATGTTTTGGATATATTTATTTGGAATTAATGACCTGAATTTGGGGAGGAAGCATTAATGGTGCATACAAGCTTTCTATTCAACATCCACCTCTATCGTTTTTTGAAAATTTAAAAAGTAACAGCTCCAAAGTTTTATTGAAGAACTTGTTGGTTTTGAGAACCTTGTCAGAACCAAGAGCTATAACTCTCGTACACTCAGCAACAGCCACTTGAGCCAATTGCTCTTGTGACATTTAAACATAGTCTGCCAACTCTCGCCTAGTACTCTCAGTGTAAAGTGCCTTGCCAAATCTGATCCAAAACCTCTGATTTTCTCCCTTAGGAATTTTGAAAAACACTTTGCTTGCAACCTTCAACTTGTTGGTAATTGTTTCCAGTTTGTTTTTTATTGACTCTACTTGATGCCAATGATGTTTAGAATCTTTAGATGCTTGAAAAAGATTGCTAAAATGTCTAAATAAAGTACCCAAGATGAAATGCAATTCTTCTGTATTTTTCAAGTGCATCTATAGGACCTACTTGTGCAAAAAGTGCATCTACAGCAGTGAGACAATTTGTCAAACACTTTGTATGCAAACTATATAATTTCATATGAAAGTAACTACTTGACAATTCCTCATACAATTTGCAGCCAACCTTCAATATTTCTATTTGATCTTTGAAGTGATTACAAGGCTCAACTCATATGCAAAAATGCAACTTCCCCTTACATCAACTTGACTGAAATTACATTCACAAATGACTGTCATAGGTCGGCGACAACAACTCCCAACCAAATGCAATGCTAAATAGATATATGACTGAAAATGTACAATGCTCTTGACTGATTTATGACAGTAACTTCACCTACAGAATTACAAACTAACATAAATAAAGAACCTGACACAATGATGGCAGCCATCCAAGATTATTCGATTCTCCAAGAAGATGAAGTCTTTGCCCTTCCAAATGTTGTGAATCTCTACAACAGAGCCCAGCGAACCTTTTAAGAGCCTCCACAGATTTTTAATGGCTTTCCTTGACAAAATCCCACCTCCTCATAAGTGCGCCCAGCCACAAGGAAATCACAGAATTTAATCTTCAATGAGAGCTGAAATAAACCTCTCCAAAGGAATAGATAAAGCATCACAAATCCTCCTCCACAATATCTCATCAAAATCTGCCGATGCTAATCGTCCCACAAATGCAAGAATAATCTCCTCCAAAACTTGGCCCAATGCCACAAAGTTTTCCAATGCAAGCACAAATAGAAAGTCTAAAGTAACTCCCCGAAATATCCAACTAGAGTTGGTGTCTCGCACCCGAACCTGGCACTCTAGAGTCTTCAAACCCTCGAGCGAATGCTAAGCATTTACCTTCAGCTTCTTACCACGCAGGTAATGAGAAATGTATTCCAAAATCAAGTGTGTCCAAATGCTTGGCCAATAGCTTCTTAAATAGATTTCTCATTCACTTTTTCCAGAAGCTTCTAGAATATAATATTATTTTATTATTTAAGTGACTTTATGATCTAATATTTATTTTAAGTCACTTAACTCACCTTATCATTAAATTAATTAAATAATAAGTCATCCCTTTTGATATAATATTTTATTGGAATAACTTAATAAATAATTAATTTAATACAACATTTTAATTTAATAAAAATAATCAATTAGTCATCCTTATGAAATATCAATATTGTGATAACTTAATCAATTAATTTAATTAAATTACTCTATCTCCAATTCGGGGACATGACAGTCCTCCCTTCCCAAAGATTGCTTGCCCTCAAGCAATCCGCATCTTCCAAACCATCTCAACTACCACAACACCTGAAGCCCGAATGGAGAATCAACAGCACCTGTTCACCAACCACCCAGATCCCAAATGATCCTACAACATATGCAATCCCATAACCTTTGTATGGAGTTGGAAACCAATGTATTGTCAAACTTTGTCAACAGACAAAGCCAACCATCCAATAATCAAATCCCTAGATTCCAACTCTGTAAATCTACTCCATCCAGCCAACTCCAAGTACTATGCTGATACTCCTAAAATATCATACCTGGATCCCATGGATAAACTGGAAGTCCGTCCATCTCATCACCAATGGACTTTCGTTGTGCCACTCTAATACCCCCTAGAGTCCAAGTCTCGAACTTCTGATGTTGAAAACACCCAAATGGAGAACTCAAAGTGGCAAACCTGCCAAACTTGGACTCATTGCCTAAATTCTGAAGTATATCATGCTAGAGTCAATCCGTACACCTCTTATTCAACCCATCTCTTTGTCTCATCAATGACATAATCAAATCTTGTGTATGTGGGCTGAACACAAACTGATGAGCACACCCCAAGATGCAATTGAGGTAAAACTCCCCAGGCTGCGCCAATGGAAAACCCAAATAGTCAAGTATACTCCATCCTTTACTGCCATTATTAAAAGAAGAAGCACCACTCAATGCAGCAATGTCGTCAAGACCTCTATCAGAAGACAACTGTGCATGTCCCGACTCACTATCAAGAGTGAGAAAGATATCATCATGAATGCCATCTACTCCCTGGAAAGAGGCTGGATCAACACTAACATCCAATGTGCAAATCCTAGAAGGAATCATCTCCTCCTGCATACTATCCCTAGTGACCACCAGCCCATGAGAGGGCTTATCAGCTTCCCTTTATTTCCTCCTCAAATGTAATGTCCCTTCCTTAGGCAGCTTAGACTATAGCAAAGGTTGGTCTGCTATTAGGGTTCCCGTAAGTCAGCAAAATGGTTAGGGGACCCAACTGAAGGTTGTGGAGCTTAGCTGGGAGCTTTACAAGCCTTTCAGTTTGGAGTTCAATTGTTAAATCTAGGGATAAATTGAAAATATTAAAGTTTGCTTTAATGGAATAGTAACAAAGAATTAGAAAGGGAATAGTGAAAAGTGCCCCCCATCCTAGTAACTCAAAGTTGTTTTTAAATGTGGCCCTTTCTTTTGATGAGGAAAGACCCTCAAGAAGATTATTTTATTGACTTCTATAAAAAAGCTCATGGGAGGTTATAAAGCAATAGGTTGGGCTCATTTTTGGACATTCTATTCTCATTTTTATAAAAGCAATTGCAGGATTGAGCTCTTGGAAGACGACTTCAGCAGCATACAGTTCTTCTGAGGATGAAATTCCTTGGAGGATAGTGGATTGGACGAAAACCTAGTTCACAGAACAGGGAAAATCTACTCTAGGTTTCCATTTGGGCATCATTGGACTTCATTACAGGTTAATCTACACTTAGAATTGATTGCAGCAGAGAGTTATCAGAAAAATTATTGCAGATTTTGATAGTTTATGGCAGCTAAGGCACATGGGTATTTGATTTTATTGCATATTCTTCCACGGCAACAATTTATCTTTGATTTGGTACCTTATTCGTGGAGTTTTGATCAAGGCTGCTTGTTGGGTATTTTGGGAAGCACCTAGGGTTTGGTAAAAGGTTGATGTTCCTAATTTCTATCATTATTTCTAGCCTATTGGTGATCCTCTACAACACTTATTTCGTCATTATACTCAGCCATTTCGTTTGAAGTTGTAACAGTGAAGTGATTCATGATTTGACTTCAATAATCAAGCTACAATTGGAGCTATACATCCGGGTATGTGTTTATCATTTTGGGTAGTCAAATATTGCATTATATAAGGGTTTTAGACTGTTGTTACAGTCTGATATAATGTATATCAAACCTCTGAAACTTGTAATCAGATCTGATATAGTTGAAAAAAAAGGGGTTCTATTGAGTTGCAATTGTTATCTTTCACTTATGCAATAGTTCTCTTCATTTCTATGCTTTCCTCTATGATTTTGCAATGAAAAGACAAGCAATGAAACTCAAACAAACAATCAGCAAAACCAAATCAGACCATGCAAGACAACTGTTTGACATTATGGCAAGAGGGCAAAACTGAAAAATTCAGGGTAGAATTGGGAAGGGATCTTTCAGTGGTATCAGAGCTTGCATCCTGCCAGCCTGTTGAGTGAAATCAAGTTGTATATACTTCAGTTTGGAACTAGTTTTCAGTTTGGATAGTGAGGTAGGTCCTCATGGCAGGGTTGTTTAACATTAAACAGGCATGGGAAGAGTTTGAACAAACACAATATAAGATCCTTCAAAAAATGCAGCATTTAGAAGATTTACTTTCAAGGAAATTAGGTACTCTAATGGTTCATCTCCATCTACAAGAACAACTAAGAGTTATGATGCCTCGACAACAAATAAAGCCATCATGGTCAGCTATGACAAGTATCGCTCTCTTCCTCAAAAGATACAAGATATGTTATCATTCACACAATTTTTGGGTATACCGGATGAAGATGAAGCTGACTTGATGTTTACAAGTCCTTATCAGCAGCAAAGAAAGGACGAAAAATCAAAAGATAGCAAAGAAAGCATTAGGAAAAATGAAGAGCTAAAGGTGCAAGAACAAGGAAAGAGAAAGGAATCACTTGCTTGTGATTTGCAGCCTACTACTAATCATGATCGTTGTAAAAATCAATCATTATGTAAGAATCCTAAAGAAGTAAAAACTTTGGCTCATGAGGAGTCACCTATTGCACCATTGAATCTTCATTGTGATCACAAAGTGGAAGAGATTACAGTCATGGACCAGCCCTTTAGAGATGTTGTAAACATGATACCTAGGTATGACACCTATTCTAACTTTTGCAACTATAGTTATAATCATGGGGTGGCATCCATTTCACATGAAGGTAATAATGTTTCTAAATCTTCCTATGTTGGTACTCAAGTTAAGAATGTTACACATGAGATATATGTTGGGGATTCAAGCCACAAAGGTTCTGATTTTGTTCACCATACTGTGGAAGATGTTAAAAGGACATAACGGTTGTGTGATGGGTGGTCTGTAAGAGCTAACAAGGCCAAGATGCTTGCTGCCCAAGCAAGACAACACTTACAAGTGGTTAAAGAAAGTTGCAATCTAATAGATAATACAAGAAGACAAAGAGAATCACACATTAGATCCTTATTTCTTTCAAAGGAAGAATGTGTGGATGATGAATATACAAGGGAAGAGTTTCTTGAGGTAAGCCCACAAGAAGAGCATGTTGAGTTGTGTTGGTCTAGTTGGCATCATGAAGTTTATGACTTTCCTCTTTTGGAGAGGCCCTTGAAAGCTCAAAAAGATGATGATATTGGTCACACACTTGATGGATCAGCCACAAGTGTTATATCCATTTGTGTGGAATGGAACATTATTGGTTTCATTATGGTTAGTCATGCATCATCTGCAATGAGAGGACAATTGCTAAGATCATATGAAGCATTTTGTTTTAGAGCGCTGATTAGGGAGACTTGGAGGTTTCTTACTAAGAAGATCTTGCAATTTGATAATTGTTGGTTCGTCTTGCATACTACACCTTGGAGTTTTGCTAGTAAGGGAAAACATATCAGTTATGGAGGTGATGGTATGCATTAGAAAATGGGACAGCAATATTTTGACATCACATGAGCATGAATCCAAGATAGATGGTTGTGAAAAAAAATGTAGCATGGTAGACATTCATGAAAAGATAGACATGTATGAGGTGATGGTGGGAACTTCTACTTGCCAACAATCTGAATTTCTAACAGCAGTGGGAATAGAACATGAATCAATTTGTGTGTTGATGCCTCACCCTTATGATGTTGATACTTTGATTGAGTATAAGGATGCCATATCTTCAAAACTTGATATACTACAAGATTGGGCTGCCAAGTGCATGCAAGTGTGCTCTTGCATTAAAGATTTCCAAGGTAATGAAAGAAAAGGTACAATCAGTCCTAAATCTCTAGTTGGGGACAGCAATGTTATACTTTTTCATTTACATGAATTTGCAAACCCTATTCATGGAGTAATTGGTGACAATGAGCTTCCAAATCATAGCTTACCTGATGCATTGGTTAAGCATGGCTATTTTGATGTTGTTTCTCCCAAAAGGATTGAATTTGTTTACTTCAGAACAACAGCAACAAATCAGTCCAAAGAAAATCATAACATACACCACCCCATTCATGATGAGGAGCAAGATTTCTCTAATCTTCATTTTGTAGTTGATGTTATCAACATTAAGGAGAATGAAGTGGTGTTAGGTATTCAATGGTTGAAATCTCTTGGAAGGTTTGTCCAAGATGAAATATTCCCCCTTAATTTTTTCCCAAAATTAACACACAAATCAGCAACCAAACACTGATTAGTGTTAGCCCCAAATGCAAATCAGCAAAGAAGATAACTCTAACCAAGAATGTTCACCAAGATCCCAATGTGGGCGAAGTGATAGCATATGGTCAAAGGATCGTTAGGCATAAACAGAGCTGAAAGTACAATTCATCTGCTGATGCAGGCATCCACAAGCGGTGGGAATACTCCACTTATTCAATGGGTGAGTTTACAACAATTATTAGGCAGCAAGTCAGCCTTTAAATCCACTCTTCCACTTATTAACGTGGGAGGAATACCATCCACACAACCACTCATAACGTGGGGGGAAATTACAAACAAGAAAGATGTTTATTTTAAAACTCAACCACCCAATTGTGGGAGTGTAAAACTAATATAAAATTGCAGCAAATAAAGAAAGAGTTGTTAGTACTACTAACTAGCTTTACCAAGAATAATAATAGCTGTAAATGAAATAGATAAGCTTCCAAAAACATTAAACAGTTAGAGTAACACTTCCTCTAACATTTATAATGATATAAGATGAAGAATTGAGCTCAAACCAGCAAGTACAATTATTTAATAAGTCTGATATAGAAATAACATTAACAGAAAATCAGACCAGCAACATCAAACCTCATAGAATGGGACGTATCTTTGTCAAATCAACTCCGAAAGCTCTCATACCACAGGTGAACAACAACTAAGAGTTAGGCGTCCATATTCCATCAAAGAAACGAGCCAGAAACAAAGGATAACAAAAGGCTCAAATCCCAATGCAACCATAGAAAAGTACGGCCTCCTTGGAGAAGTCGACCTTCTCTAGAAAAATCAGTAGTCAGAGATAAATTCCCAAAATTTGCAGAAAGGGGCGCCCCACACAGACATACAGCTCGGGCAAATACCCAGAACGAAACAAAAATCAATGGCGAAGCTGAGTATAAATTTGCTTCAGCCAATTACAACAGCAGTACAAATAGATTATAAATCGACAATCTGCTTGTAAATAAAATCACCATTGAGCACTATCCACACTCCTGAATGAAGCATGGTCTTCAGAAATCTTCCTAGGAAGCCATAGTTTTAGGCCCGAAGAAAGAATGATTTGCTAAGCTTCCCCTTAGCCAGGTTTTGGATTCATTCCAGCAGCGTAACTTTGCTCTTCAAAAATATGCATAATCAGCTCATCATAAAACATCAAAATATAGGCTTCAGTTCGCAAATGAAGCAACAAGAGACTCTTTAAATTCCAAGAAGTTGAATCACTTTAACTTCCAAAAGGGACGCCACCTTTTTTGCATTTTACTTTTTGAAATAATAAAATATTACTCAACCTCCTTTAGGCGTCCAGCTTCACTTTGCAACAATAAAGCATTTAATAATTCATTAAATGCACCATTGACCTCTTAATGACCCCCTTTTAAAAACAACATGAAGTGATCATTCCTAGGCATGGGGATACAACTGAAAAACATAAAAAATGACTAAGTATAAAACTTAATCCATGGAGATAACCAAACCAAACTGAAACTGAAGAAGGACAAGATGACTTGAGCTGAACTGATGCCGATGCCACTACCACAAAATTGACTTACTAAAAATAGCCAACTGCTATAAATAGTAAATCCACAACAAAACTCACAAAAAACTGAACTGAGCTAGAAGCAGGACTTACTAAAAGTGGAAACCCTAAATTTTCAATACTGCTTAGCCTACGAGTTTTCGGAAATAGGCTAAAACCAAAAGAAGAGCACAGGGCTAATTTGGGGACATTACACAAGACCTCAACAAGATGGTGTTAAGAGTTTACTCACATAGGTAAACACATTGTGCTTAAGAAACTAAAGAATGAGACAAAGGATGGGACAGCTAAGAGTATGTTCATTTGCTCTAACATGCATGACATTATACCTTATTTGTTTGAGGACAGCAGTCCTATGGTTTTGCATTCTCATGAGATAGACATGCTAACACCTTTGGATGGCAGTTACTTGTGGTCTACTAATGATGACATACAAAATTGGAGTGTGGGATATGGGAATTTTGTTGAAAAACAGGGCGCTACACAATCTAATTTTGTATATCAGACCTTTGAAGGTATGGAAAAGATACAAGAGAAGTTTAACATTTGGCTAGAGGAAGCAAGGAAAGCTAAGCTAATGGCTGGTCAAGCAAAATAGCATCTAGAGATGGTAAAAAGAATGAGGCAATCAGCTTTGCTTGATCATCATGGGCCAGCCATTGATGACAGGCATGAATGTGGCAATGAAGATGGTGGTAATTCAGATTTGTAGGGTACATTGGTTCCTTTTGATA
>VDFB02042372.1:0-12468 GCA_007258455.2 Sequoia sempervirens
CTTAATGTCCCTTGGCTGTATAAGTCATTTTCGGTCATGTATATGCATTGAAAAGCACCAAAGTATCTTGCATTTCATTTCAACTCATTTGATAGTTATCTAGAATCAATTGGGAAGCATTTATATTTCATTTGCATACATCAAAAGCATTTCAAATACAATCTGAAACTTATTATCAGCAAGTTGGAAGTTACAAGCAAAGTGTTTGTCAAAATTCCAAAGGTAGAAAATTAGTGTTTTTGGATCAGATTTGGCAAGGCATTTTACATTTTCATGGGGTATGGGGAAAATGTTAAAGGTTTTCTATTTCAAGGGTGTCACTTTCAAGGAACTTAGAATCTTGTCCAAGCATGAAAAATCAAAGGAGAACAAAAACAAAAATGTGCATTTTGAATCAAAACTAGAGCAACAAAATGCATTTGAAGATGAATAACTAAGTGGACATGATAGTTTGGATGAAGGCACATCTAGGGAAAACTCTAAAAAAGAACAAGGTGTCGAGGTGGTAGAAAATACTTCACCCAAAATTGTAAGGTCTACAAGACAATGAAGATCACCTAACATGTATAGTCTATCATATTTTTGTTATGCTTTTGCTCTAACTTCTACTAATAGTGAACTGAGTTATGTGAAAAAATCTCTCACTTCCAAAGAGAAAAATGTCTAGGAAGAATGCCATGGAAGAGGAGATGTTGGCATTGAAGTAGTTCACAACTTGGGACTTAATAAATTTACATGAGAGAAGATCCATTGGCCACAAGTGGGTGTTCAAAAAGAAATTTAAAGCAAATGGATCACTTGAGCGATACAAAGCATGTTTGGTGGTGATGGGAAATTCCCAAGTAAAGGGAGTTGACTTTAGCAAGATTTTTTCTCTAGTAGCTAAGTTAACCTCCTTTAGGATGTTGTTGTCCATAGATGTTGCATATGATTTTGAGATCATACAAATGACTCTAAAACAAACAACATTCTTGCATGGTGATTTAGAGGAAATATATATGAAACCACCCAAAAGATTTGAGGTGAAAGGTAAAAACAAACTAGTTTGAAAACTAAAAAGATCATTGTATGGATTAAGGCAATCCCCACATATGTGGAACCAGTTTGAGTCATATGTGTTAGAATGGGGTATTGTTAGAGATGATGTTGATCATTGTGCTTATGACAAGTAGGTAAATGATTATATTTTGACTATTGCTTTGTATGTTGAAGATATGTTAATTATTACAAACAATAAGATATTAATTTAGGAACTTGAAGCTTAATTGTCCAATAAGTTTGAGATGGAGGACTTGGGTGCTACTAGAAACATACTTGGTATAGAGATTTACAAGAATAAGACTAATAGGAAATTGTGTCTAAATTGAAGGAAGTTTGTAGAGATCTAGGATGCATGACAGTAAACTGGTAAGTACATCTCTACTAGTTGGTAAAAAATTGATTTTGGAAGTAGAACAATGTCCTATGGCCATGCAGGACATAACAAATGTTCCATGTGCTAGTGCAGTACGAAGTTTTATGTATGCAATGGTCTACACAAGACCAAACATTGCCTAAGTAGTGGGAGTTTTGAATAGGCTCATGGCCAAGTCAATGTAGGACATAATAAATGTTCCATATGCTAGTGTAGTAGGAAGTCTTATGTATGCAATGGTTTACACAAGACCAAACATTGCCTAAGTAGTGGAAGTTTTGAATAGGCTCATGGCCAAGCCAAGTAAGGAACATTGGACACAAATAAAAAGAGTGTTCAGTTACTTGAGAGAAACTCTAGATTACTATTTGATTGATCATGGTACTAATGATGTGGGTAAAGTTTTGAGCATACAAGAATTTGTGGATTATGATAAGACTGGAGATCTGAATAATTGAAGGTTGATTAGCAGTTGTGTTTTTATTTTGTTTGGAGGTGCAGTTAGTTGGATGAGCAAGCAACAATAGACAATTACATTATCCACAACTAAAATAGAATATATGGCTGCAACACATGCTTGTAAGGAAGTGTGGTTGAAGAGATTATGTGATAATATTGGTTTTAAGAAACATAAAATGTTGAACTATGATTCAAAGAGTGCAATTTTTCTAGCAAAAAACTATGTTTACCATGCCAAAACTAAGCACATTGGCATGCAATATCAATTTCTAAGGGAGATGGTTGAAACTAGAAAAGTTCAAATGGAGAAAATTGACACTCAAGTAAATGTTGTTGATCCTTTAACAAAACCTATAATACTGCCAAGTTCATATGGTGTAGGAATGAAATGGACTTGTCCCATTCCCATACATTAGATTAACTTCTTGGATTGTCTACTACATTGTCTACTACAAGAAATACCAAGTGGGAGAAAATTGGGACTTGGGAGTGTTGTTTACTTGCAAAGAATTCATAAAAAATATTTTATCTACAAATTGGTAAACAGCTACAACATGCAATACAATATGATGCGGTGAAGTTCAAATGTCATAGTACTATATTCATGTTGGTTTACATGTGATAATGTTGTGGTAGCAACTACAAGTCATCTAGAGAAGAACTCACTACCGCAGATTGAATTTAGTGTTACCGGATGCATGAATAGTAATGCATGTGCACTTGCAGCAAAGCTAAAGCTAAACAGTAGAATCCAAAGACATGGTTATATTTAGTAGAGTGTCCTAGCATACCACAAGTAAACAAAAAACGTTAGATGTTTGTATATGCTACCACAAGCTTAGAACTAGTGGTGGTGGCTATACAAGAAGACATGTACACACCAACAATGTAAAATAAAAACTATTGGCTCTAAGTTTACATAATTTTTTCCCTTTCCATAAGTTTACAAATGGCATTATTAAGAGAACAAACTTTACAGAAATAAGGCAGTCATGTATATGAAGAGGAAAAAATACATCTCAGAATACAAACTACTTTAAGGACTTGGTTGGTTTCTAGTAGGCTGAGCTCACTGCTTAATTTGAAGTTAAATTAGAAAACAAAAGAAAGACAATACTATGTTTGAAGAATTGTCTGATATAAAACAGTTGTTTTCTATATCTTTCCATTAGGATTCTAGGAATAAATCATGCCCATTTCCTATCACTTGCATTGTTTGCAATCCACCCTCATTCATAAGCAGTTGTAACAAAAGTGTAATGTCCCCTTCTCAACAGTGATCAGTGCAGTTGGCCGTTAGCCTATCCCAAAGGCTTGTAGGCTAGTCGGAAGCAAAAATTAGGGTTTCCTACTCATTGCAGGGTCCCTTGGTTTTAGCCAGAACCCACCAAAATATGTGTGGGTTTGGGTTGGATGGACCTCCCCACAGGTCCTTCATTTTTGACCCGGGTTCTAAGTAAGGTCCCTTCCACCGGAGAGGGACCCCTGAGAGAACCAGGGTTGTCGAAGGACCACAGCAGGGGCAGGGGAGGACCCAGGAGGACCCACGCCATACAGCCTTAAAAAAGGCAAAATCTCAACTTAAAAACAAAAAACCTAACCCTAAAAAGTGCCCAGATTGCCTTATATTGACTTGGCCGACCAAATGAGGCTCATTTTGCAAACTCAAAAGAGCAAAAACACCATTTTTTTGCCTCCAAGCTAAAATAGTTGATTTTTGCAGGTTTTCTCTTTTTTTCGAAGGTGAGATTGTAAGAGCTACGAAGGAGTTCAACTGATAGAAACAAGAGAGGAATAGGTGCACTAAGAAGATCAAGCAATCAAAGGTGAGTGAATCTATCCTCTTTTTTTTAGTTTTCAATAATTTTTTTGAAGATTTTTCAAGTTTTTTTTTCTTTTTCTAGTAAAGTTTGAAATTTTTTAAGAACAGTTTATGCAAAATAAGGGGTTATAATGCCCATTTTTTCTAAAAAAAATTACTTGTTTTTTATTTATTTTAGGTTCATATCTTCATACAAAATGGCCGATAGTTCTACTTCAGTTGGCATGGGTGCAGAGAGTCAATTTAAATATGATCCAGGCTCACCTCTTTGGCGACATACGACAATGATTCAACAACTTCCCGGTGGTGAGGGTTATGTTTGGCGTTGCAACCAATGTGGAACTACATATAGGAGCTCGTACTTTCGAGTGAAAGCCCATTTATGTGCTATTGGTAATCAAGGAATAAAACCTTGCCTTGGGCCAAATAAAAAAGGGTTGACAAAGGATCAAATAATGGGTTATATTAAAGAACAAGAGGATGCTGACAATGCATTCAAAACACCAAAGGCTACAGACCATCCTCTTATGAAGAAAGGTAAAAATAAAAGCAAAAGCTCGCAAAGACTTAGTGGCTTATCAGAACCGGCTGGCCCACATCCTTTCATGGAAATGGCACAATCTTCTGAAGGAGAAAATATTTCGGTGACACGAAAAAGAGGCCCATTGGATAGAGCCTTCAAAAATGAAGCAAGGGAGTTGGCAAATGAGAGCATTGCACGTTGCATTTATGGCAATGGGCTTCCTTTCAACCTTGTTAGATCACCTTATTGGTAGGAAATGGTGAAAGCCATTTCTAAGACAACTCCTGATTATGTTAGTCCTGGGTATGAAAAGGTGCGGACCACCTTATTGGCAAAGGAGAAATCTTCAGTAGAGGTAGCATTGAGAGGAATCAAGGATACATGGGTCGAAACAGGTGTGTCCATCATTTCTGATGGATGGAAGGATTGCAAAAATAGACCATTGATCAATGTTATAGCAGTATCCCCTAAAGGGGCGATGTTTTTGAAGGCAGTTGATTGTGAAGGGAAAATAAAAGATGCAAGTTTTATTGCCAATATCCTCATAGAATCCATTGAAATGGTGGGGCCTGAAAACGTTGTCCAAGTCATAACGGATAATGCTAAAAACTGTAGGGCAGCTGGGGCTATAGTGGAGGCTAGATATGGTCACATTTTTTGGACACCATGTGCAGTCCACTCACTCAATTTGATAATGCAAAAGATTGGTACACAAATTGAGTGGGTCAAGCAAATCTACGCAGAGGGTGAGGAGATCCAAATGTTTGTGACTAATCATCATATGTCACAAGCCATCTTCAGGACCTTCTCCAAGTTGGAGTTGCTTAAGGTAATTTAAATCTGATTTTTTAATATAATTTTTTATTTTTTTATTTTAATTTTTCATTGCTGATTTGTGACATGCATTTTCTTACAATGTTAGGTTGCTGAAACTCGATTTGCATCTCACACAATTGTCTTAAGACGACTTCTGAAGGTGCGACAGGCCTTGGGTTCTATGGTCATCAACAGTTTGTGGAGTGTATGGAGGCAATCAAGCACAGAAAGAGCCCAAAAAGTGAAAGCAATGATCTTAGATGATGAGTGGTGGGCTCGTGTGGAATATGTTTTAAATTTCACCGAGCCTATTATGAGCATGATTAGGTATACTGATACTGATCGCCCATGTTTGGGTGAAATTTATGATGGCATGGATTCTATGGTGGAGAAAATAAGAGCAATAATAGATGCCAAGGAACATGACCCAACGGAATCATTTTTCAAAACTGTGCAAACTATTATTGTTGACCGTTGGAACAAGATGACCACCCCTTTACATCTCTTAGCATTTGCTTTGTCACCAAAGTATTATAGCAAAGAGATACTTTCATTGCCGAGGAGGATGGCACCATATAGGGATTTAGAGGTTGCTGCTGGCTATAAGGCTGCATTTAGAAAGATATTTGTAGATGAAGAAATCCAAAGCATTGTCATGGGCGAGTTTAGCCAATTCATAGCTGCAAAAAATCATGATGTTTCTGCTCATCTAGACAGATATAGGAAAGATGCTGATGATTGGTGGTATCTACATGGTCAAGGCTCCATTTACTTGCAACCTCTTGCAATTAAAATACTCTCCCAAGTATGAATCTTTTTATTTATTTATTTTTTCGTTTTTCATTCGATGCTATTATGCTATATATTATGATTATTATCGGCAAGTAAAATTAAATACTAATAGTAATTACTAAATGTTGTGTGCATAATCAACAGGTTGCAAGTTCCTCTTCAGCTGAGCGGAATTGGAGTACATACTCCTTCATCCACTCGGTCAAGCGCAATCGTTTGGGTGCAAAAAAAGCAGAGGATTTGGTCTATGTACACTCCAACCTTCGTCTCTTATCACATAAGAAACCTGAATACAATGAGGGTGTGTCAAAGAATTGGGATCTCACCCCTGAGTGTGCTGATTTAGATGCTACAATTGCACAACTTACCTTGGCTTCTATGGATGACAATGAGGCAACTAATGCTAGTGGGAGTGGCAATCCAATTGATGGTGCTTCAAATGAAATTGAAGTTATTGAACCAATTGAGGATGATGAGGATGATGAATTTGAAGAATAGTAATACTGAATTAAATATTGTCTTGATTGTAATTTGAATTTTCAATGTGTAATGACATTTTAAGACTTGAGTATTTACTATTTACTTTTTTGCAAATTATGAATATGATTACAGATTATATGAGGTATTACCGTATGGCGTATTTCATTGTTTCAATATTCTATGGCATTATGGCATTATGATCATATGATTATAATTTTGAGCATGCTTATGAGTCTATGGCATTATCATTATGTTTATAAATTTTAAAATTTATGTAATATATATATATATATATATAGTACAGCCGTACCCGAACCCGAACCCTAGGAAAAAAAAAATTTGCCGAACCGCGAACCCGAACCCGAACCCGTATCTGAACCCGTACCCGAACCGGCAACTTAGTTTCCTATTTTCTAGGAGGATGTTTTGGCAGTTTGGGGGTTTGCATGTTGGAGTTATGCAGTTTGGATTCTGGATTCCTTCTAGATTTTTAGAGAGCTTCGCAGTGGTGTGACATGCAACTGAAGTAGGTAACTTTTTCGGACCTACTATTTTTAGTAAGTTGCGATGGTTGCTCAGAATGTGGTAAAATGCCTTTGGAGACACTATTTTTAGCAATATGCTATTTATAGTAAGTGTTATTTTTAGCAATTCAGTACTGATGCATATCTGTATTTCTAGCACATATCAATATTTCCAACAAATGCTATTTTTAGCAGGGTTTCAGTAGGCCAATTTAGAAGCTATTTCAGGCAAGTCAGTTTGAGCAGTTGGTCTCCCACACTTTTGGAGTTCATTTTGATAAATTTGATATTTTGGCATAGTTACGCCACCATCGGGGATGAGGGGATGCCAGAACAGGGGGATAGGTTTTTGGGACGAGGGGACAAAGGGGCCTCAATTTGGGGATGGCAAGGGGACAGCGGCCCGGGGGGGTTGGTGTATATACTATATACTAGACATATGGTACTTAAAATGCTAGTTATGAAAAGATGTATAAGACTATTAAGAAGTAAACTAGCAAAATTGCAAATGCCAAATTGAAATACTAAATAGTAAATACTTGAACATTGAACATTGAACAATGAACATTGAAGTTTTCAATATCGAATTACTAATTAGAAATTAGAATACTCAATACTACATAAAAATTTAAATTGTCGAATCGGCAAATGGAAGATTTCTATTATATGATATCAAAAATATCTTATCATAAAGATGATTACAATGAGTAGCATGATATCAAAACAAGTAAAAAATCAAAATGTTAAAATGACAAAATGTAGTGAAGGAGGCCTCTAATCATCCCTCGGGAGGTCAACAAACTCCTCATCACTGGAACTACTAGACTCCCCAAGGTCAAGATCCTGCCACCGTAGGGGACACTTGGGTGTCCCTAGGATGCTTGAGGGACGCATAGGCATCCCCCTCAGCGTCCCGGGAATGCCAGGATGCCCCCACGTCCCTAGCCGCGAGTGGCAAAATTGGTGGTGCCGCTGGGGACTTGGGAGCGCCGTCCCCACGTCTCAGGGACATCCCCGTTCTGGGAACGCTTGGGATTTAGGGGGGGATGCATCCCCAGGGTACACTAATTAAACCTTTTGAGAACAACATAACAAGTCTTCTTTCAATGATGTTGGGCACCATCATGGAAAACCTTTGAAAATATGCAATATATGTATCCAATGAGCCATGTTGTTTCTGTTGTGCAAGCTCACGAAACTTCACTTCAGGATCCTTAGTATCAAACCTCTCAATCAGCCCGTTGGTGAACTCTTCATATGTTTGAATGAGGTTATGGCCAAGAGTGACCAAACCATGATACCACCACTCATGGGCAGCTCCTTCCAAGTGCAAGGTTGCAAACTTGATGGCGTCTTCTTCGGGCATTGGTCTTAGTGAAAGGTAATTGTCAAGCTTTTGAACCCATGACCTTGCCGTACACTTATCACTCCCATCAAAATGGGCCAAGGTCACCTTTCCAAGAGCTTGATGATAATCTAGTGTACCCCGGGAACGCGTCCCCCCTAAATCCCAAGCATTCCCAGAATGGGGACGTCCCTGGGATGTGGGGACGGCATTCCCAAGTCCCCAACAGCACCACCAATTTTGCCACTCGCTGTCGGGGATGCAGGGACATCTTGACGTTCTCGGGACGCTAAGGGGGACGCTTATGCATCCCCTGTGGCGGCGAGATCTTGACCTTGGGGAGTCCAATAGTTCCAATGATGAGGAGTTTGCTAATCTCCCGAGGGATGATTAGAGGCCTCCTTCACTACATTTTGTCATTTTGATTTTGTACTTGTTTTGATATCATGCTACTCATTGTAATCATCTTTATGATCAAATATTTTTTATATCATATAATAGAAAACTTCCATTTGCCAATTCAACAATTTAAAATTTTATGTAGTATTGGGTATTCTAATTTCTAATTAGTAATTCGATATTGAAAACTTCAATGTTCAAGTATTTACTATTTAGTATTTCAATTTGGCATTTGCAATTTTGCTATTTTACTTCTCAATAGTCTTATACATCTTTTCATAACTGGCATTTTGAGTACCATATGTCTAGTATATAGTATATACAACCTCGTCGACCCCTCCCACCCCTCCTGTCCCCAAATTGAGGCCCCTTTGTCCCTCCATCCTAGAAACCCGTCCCTGACGGTGGTGTAACTATGGGTTTAATGGAGCCCTTGAAGGGGTGGGTTAAAGCATTTGATCCACCAAGTCTTGATGAGGCTATCAAGAAATCAAAAAGTATGGAATTGGCTGCTCCTAGGTCCAAATTTCAGCCCATGCCCCTTGCATAGAAGAAAGACAAGAAGCACCTTTCAAGTCAGCATAAAAAGTTTCCTTCTAAGTTGGATGATGAGCTTCATGAGAAGCTTAGAAAAGATGGAAAATGTTACACATGTAGAGAACCATGGACTAAAGGCCATAGGTGCTATCGAAAAGGTCATTCTAACCACATGGAGGCCTATTCTAATTATGGATCAGAATCTGATTCATTAGAACAACAGTCATTTTTTGGGGACAGCGTAGAGGAAAAAGCTCCTGAAGAGTCAATGCATTTTGTCGGCTTGATCCATTGTTCACAATCATGGAGAGGAATTGCTTGATGAAATTGAAGCAAATGGAAGGCTACTTGATAAACAAGCAACTGTGGCAGAGATAGAGAATGAAGAACAATTCAGGTTGGGGCTTGATCCATTGCTAGGAATTCAAAAGAAGCCAGTGCATGAAACACTCCAAATTCCCAAATTCCACTTTGAATCCAATTCCCACCACACTCCGCCCAACTTGGAACATGATGTTGATCTCCATGATTCAGACGCAAGTGGTATGGTTCACCATCAACTTCGACCTCCTGATGAAGCAATGGATGATGAGCAAGAATTCATGTCTGCAAATGAAGACCACCAGGTTGTATCTTTCCCTACTGTTGACTATAAGGAATATCATTTTGATTATGGAGATTCAGGAAAGATAACTTGTTTATGGATTGATCATGGTCCGAGTGAGTTGCCCCAACTACTAATCTTTCCTGAAGTTTTGCTTGAGTTTCAGATATGTCCATTGAAAGAATATTTTTCTGAGTTTAAAGACAAGTTTGCAAAACTTCGCACTATGACTGCTACTTTGTTGTTATTACACATCCTGAGAAATCATGCTAGGAGTTGTATATACTTAGGCCTTTTAACTGTTGTTTGCTTAAAATTTTTGTTTTCGTTTAGAGTAGGTTTCCTTTCCGTTTTGTTTGCTTTAGATTAGTTGCTTTGCTTTCTTAGTTTAGTTTGCTTGCCCGTTTTGTTCTGCTTTCAATAAAGGGGCTCCCATTTGTGAAGGGCGTTGTATCTTAAGAACTCTAGCGTCTGTGCTAAATCATGTTCAGTTCATTTCTTGGATTAATATTCATGGAAAATCTATGAATCCTAGATTCATTGTCTCTAAAGTATCTTAAGGTTGAGGTTAGTACTTGACTGGAAAGGAAGTCATCTATTGTGTCTTGATACCGAGTCTTACAGTTATTACATTTTACACACTTAAAGAGTTCTCTGAGTCATTATGGTCTCCTAGGTGAAGTTGTTGGCTAGAAAGTAATCAAATGTCTTGCTTCAGCGCCACTATAATGCTCAAGCCTAGGTGAGCTTCACTACTTACAGGCCAAAGTGTGGAAATATATGAAAAGAAAAGAATATCAAAATGAATCAAAAGAAAAGAATGAAAAATCAAAACACTTGGCTTTTGGGTGTGCGGACATCTCTACAGGTGTACCAAAGAATCAAAACACAAGAAAAGAAATAAATCGCCGGAAGTAGAGCAATCTCCGTGAGATTATAGCAGATAACCTCGTCGGGGCTATGGACGCTCGCTGGCAGCGAGGCTCTATCCAAGGATGCTTTTGGAGCTAAGACCCAAAAATATACTGGAAAGCCATCACGGAACCAAAGAGTCGTATTGGTCTTAAGAGACAGGAATAAACCCATGTGCACACACTTGTAACTGTAGGATGAAAGGTCTTGATATAGTTTAGGATTTCTCTTCCCTTTTGAGTACTCTTCTTAGTCAAGGGGTAAGTTAGTGAGAATTAATCTAAGATTCCGGGTTTGAAGTAAATTCTATCTTTGAAATGTTCAGGAACATTTATTCAGGTTGGCGCTAGATGTTGTGACCATTTCACACATCGCCCCATTGCAAATGGGGACCCCCTGTTTTCGCTTTTTGCCTCGGTGTTGCAACTGCTTATCATTTGTCTTTTACAATGAGGTCATCATTTTGAGGGTTTAAATTCGGTTTGCGAGGGATTACCCACCAAGTCAAGAATTCATGCTTGAATTAGTGCGTAGACATCATGGAAGCGCTCAGAAGGCCCAAGAGACGAAGATCGACTGTGAATTCAGCCAATTCTGAGACTTCCTATTTTTTAGGAAAAGTTGCTTTTTCGATTTTTCATTTTTGGCATTTTTGGACCAAACAAGGTTCCCTATTTTTTTAGGGTTGCTTTTTCTATTTTAGAAAGTTTCTATTTTGGAAAGTTTCTATATTTGGAAAGGAATCTCCGAATTCAAAATGCCTTTCGAAGTTCAAAAAGCTTGATAGAACTCTTAGAAAATCAAAGAGAAAATTTGGAAAATTATTGAAAAATCTGGAAAAACAGTCAAAAAGCATGAAAAAATCAGACCAAAAACATTCAAATTCTGGAAAATCAGTTCGAAATTAATCAGATCTGAAGGTCAAAATCATGGGAAATCAGCTCAAAAAGGATGAAATTCATGAAATAAATGGCTAACTCTGAAATTCGCCATGAAAGAAGGATGAAGGAAGATGTCTAGAGGCTGGTGAAGTCCGCCCAGCACTAAGGAAAAATGGCAAAAGACATAGAAAGTCCGCCTTGCACTCATCCTAGGATCCTCCAAAGTCCGCCATGCATCAAAGGAAGAGGTGCCAAGAAGTTTCAAAGTCCGCCATGCTCATCCTATACTCCTCTAAAGTCCGCCCAAGCATATCCTAGACCCATCTAAAGTCCGCCATGTGCTTGAAGACTTGTCCAAACATCCTAGAAAGTCCGCCATCCACTTTAAAGGAAGTGCCAAAAGGTTCTAAAGTCCGCCATATTCAAAGAGGGACGTCCAAAAAGCCTTAGAAGTCCGCCACACTTTGGCAAAGAAGCTCTAAAGTCCGCCCTTGAAAGGTGGGACTTGGTTAAAGACCATTCAAAGTCCGCCTAGGCATGTAGAAGAAGGAAAAATCAAAATTTTTACTAAGTATTGATGCCTACCAAGGGGAATTTCGAAAATTTTGCTAAGTGTGAAAGCCTAAAAAGGTGGAGAACCATTTCCAAAGGGTAAAATGTTGAAACAAATGCTAAGAAGCTTTAAAATCCGCCCTAGAAAAGAGGGACGTCCAAGATGTTTGTCCAAAAGACTTATGAAGTCCGCCATACACTTGGAAGGGGCTAGCAAGGTGTCAAAGAAGTCCGCCATATTTGTCCAAAAGGCTAAGGAAGTCCGCCTAAGCACATGAAAGGAAAAGAATGATTTTTGCTAAGTGTTGATGCCTAGTCCAAGGAAAAGTTCGAATATTTGCCTAAGTATAGAGGCTAAAAGATGAAAAATGAAGATTTTGGCTAAGAATCATGACGTCCTCAAGAGGT
>VDFB02042373.1:0-12306 GCA_007258455.2 Sequoia sempervirens
AATTCCTGCCATGTGCAGATTTGATTTTGTTCTAGATTTGATTTTGTTTTAGATTAGATTTTGTTTTTATTGCAGTCCTTTAGGAGGAGTAGGGTTGTTTCTTGGTTTCATTCAAAGATGTACCTAATTTGTGGGCTTATGGAAGCCATGTGGGGATGTTTATTACAAGCTTTGTCTCTTTGTCTAAGTCATGAGGAAGTTCCAAATGTTCATGAATCATGCTTAGGGTTTGTCCCTTGTGACACTGAACGCATATTGGGTTTTAACATGTCTTTAAAAGAAGAAGTGTTCACTTCTTTCCTGGAAGAATGATATTTTAAATGTGTTTTTAAACAAAAAGGTTTTAAGGGGTTGGGTCAATGTTTGATTATTGATTGTAAGATAAGGAAAACATTAGATTATATATTTATGGTCTTTTGTATATTGGGTATGATTGTAATGGTGAAATTCAAGTATTCATCTTATTTTTCATATAGTTTTGGATCATTTTGATAGAATGTCTTAATATAATTATATATTAATAAGTGGTTCATTCTCATGTTAAGTTTGGTTCATGTCTCAATCTCATTCTATTTTTATTTCTTAGTATTTATATGTTTGTATATTTATTATTTATTGATCAATTATTGTATCGATATTCACACGTACTTCCATACATTTGTTCCATATGATACTATGATAATTTCTTCTACTTAATTCACTTATTGCTACTTAGGATTGAATAAAGTTCAATCTTGAGGCACACAGGATTGAAAATGGAATTCACATCTTCAAATTCAAATTTCAACTTGCTTGCTCCTTTTTACTAGTCCTTGTAAGTTAGCATATTTTTTTGCAAATTGTTGTTATATCTTGACATTTAAAAATATTCAATCTACAATTAATTCATAAAAAATGTCAAGGATAAATATTTAGAGCGCACTTGGATTTTCTAAAGGACAAAAGAATCAAAGTTTACATCAAAATTATATAGGTCATCTACACCTTTGTGAATGTTCTCTATGATCATTTGTTCAAAGTAGTAAAGTTAATTTGTCTAGGGGGTTGCCTAGTAGAACTTAACCCTTGCAATTTAACAATCTCCCCAAAAGTGTTTGTAAATATCACCTTGATAGATTTAGATACTTGAGGAAGGAAGAGGTGAATGAATTTTTATACACATTCTATCTATTATTTCTCTCACAACTAAGTTCACTTGCACACATCAAATCAAGGCTATAGTAAATGGGTTTGAATTCGAGGGACTCAAATCTAAACAATAACAAATTCCAAGCTTGTATAGAGCATGAGATGTATTCTACAAATATTATTTTTTGCGTCTATGACAAATGATTCTATCTTGATATCAATAATATTTCTTCATCTTGTTCCTATAGCTAAGTGCATCTATCTTGCTACTTAATTTTTGAATATTTATTGTTGTATATTGACCCAACTACTAATTAAATTCAATTTAATTATGTGATTGGTATCTTTTATTTACTTCTATCCTAGATATATCTAAAGGGATTTTATTCCTATACATATTTTTTAAAGTTGTCTACTATTAGGTTTTTCCTTAGCAATTTATCTTTCATTGCAATTCGGGTTTTTAGATCTCTATTTTTTAGTGATAAACCTTATTTTTAGATCTTATCAAGGTTATATTTTTCTTTATTTTTTTAATAAAAGAGGGGTAAAAACTTTTTATTAATCAGCCAAAGAGGTACAAAGCATTAGGAAAAAAGACCCCGAAGGGGCCCCAAGATAACAAGCAAGAGATCAAGAATCATTAATACAAAATTTCACATCCTCGGTAACCCAACCCTCCAAATCCTGGGCAAGGTCCCTTGGTAAGCTATCCCAATCCTCCACCAACCACGTCCTGCTCTTCTCAGAGGCCACTTTTGCCAGCCCATCAGCCACCTTGTTCCATTCACGAGGGATATGGGAAAAAGTGACTGAATCCAATAAATATCCAAGGTTGGCAATTTGTTTTGCCACCACTACCAATTACCAACTAGCAGCATCAAAATGTCGCCCATTTATCAAATCTACCACCACCAGAGAATCAGATTCACATATAATCTGTTTCCAGCCGAGAGCATATGCTCTCTTTAAGGCTGAGAGAATCGCCAATGCCTCCATGAAGTTATTGGAGTGTTTCCCTATATACTCAGAGAAAAAGAACACAACCACCCCTGAACTATCTCTGCCCACCCCACCAATACCAGCATGCCCAGGATTACCTCTAAAAGACCCATTAGTGTTGATTTTCAAGACACCAGAGGGAGGAAGCATCCAATGCCCTCCTCTGAAGACCTTCCCTCTAGAGCACGTGCCCCGCCCAAGCTTGAGCCTTCTAGTACTACCAACAGAAATCCCCAGCTTCTGAATAACTCCAGTATCCCCAGGATCAACTGGTACTGATAAATCACATTTAGCTTGTAACATCTCTTGAATAGCCCCAAGAATATGAGCCCAAACTTGGCCCACTTGTAATTTCCTATCCAGAAATACCCTTTGATTGCGCTCCAACCAAATTTTCCAAATAATTAGACTAGGGCCAATAGGGCAAGCAGTGTGCAAAAATGAAGTCTTTTCCTTTGAAGGCCCAGTATTCTGCCAGAACTTGCCAAGAGATGAAGGATGCCGACATGACATATTCCAAGCCCCCCACCAGAAGTGCCAAATAGTCCTAGCAAAGGAGCATTGAAAGAAAATATGAGAAACAGTCTCAACGTCTTTGAGACATAGAAAGCATAAAGAGGGACCTTGGAAGCCCCACTTGCAGAGCTTGTCCAAGTCAAGCACCTGCCATACACCACTAGCCAAGAGAAAAAATTATATTTTGGCCAGGAGAATTTATTCCAAATGTATTTCCACCAAAGAACCTCAGCACCGCCTAAAGCCTGCCTATCCAAAGCATGATATCCTAAAGCAACAGAGTACTTCCCTTTAGGTTCTGAGCTCCAAACTGAAACATCCCTCTTTGGAAGCGAGCAACACACTGTATCAGCTAAAATGGAGGAAAACTCCCTTCTATCCTCCAAAGAACCACCCAAAGGCCACTCATGCATAATCTTCCACTGATAAATGATAGTCTACCCCAAACTCTGAGGGGCTTTGAAGTCCATCACTCTACTCCAGCCACCTTGAACAAAAATCCTACTTAAATTCTCCAAGTGAGGATGAGAGGAGAGGATAGGCGGGAAGCCATCCCAAGAGTCAAGCCAGAAGAGAGCATTAGAACCTCTATTGCAAATCCAGAATAGGCTTTGTTTGACCAGAGGAGCTCCCCTCTTGAGAGTTTCCCAGATCATAGACCCTCTACCCAAAAGACTAAAATGAGGAACCTCAGCGCCATCCACCTCCCCAAGATACTTGAAGGTAAGAATCTTAGCCCAGGTCTGATGTTGATGTGAACACCACCTCCAATACAACTTAGCTACCAACGCTTCTCCATTCCAATCCGCTCTACGCAATCCCAGGCCCCCATCTTGCTTCAGTCGACAAACAACTTCCCACTTAATTAAGCACCACTTTCTCGAGAGGAGATTACCTGACCAAAGAAACTGCCTGCAAAGCCCCTCAAAATCCTTGATGAAACTTGAAGGAGAAGTCATCACAAAACATCTATAAATAGGTAGGGCCTGCACAACAGACTTTAAAAGAGTGACTCTACCCGTCGTTGATAACCATCTATAAGTCCAGTGACAAACCAGTCCTCAAAATTTATCAATCACCTCTTGCCAAAAATGCTTGGGAGGTGGTCGCACATCCAGAGGGATACCCAGGTAGGTAAAGGGAAGTTTCCCCACCTCAAACCTTAAGATCCTAGCAATACGTTGTTGAATAAGCCTGGGGGTATTAAAGAAATAGATGCATGACTTACTTTCATTAATGTGTTGTCCTGAGGCAGCCAGGTAGCAATCTAAAGTTTGACGAAAAGCAGTTGCTTCTACTACCTTAGCAACCCCCATCAAGGCTGAGCCACCCACAAATTGAAGATGGGATTGAGGAGAAAGGGAGTTGTTCCAGTTCCAACCCTGTATAAGCCCAGTTGCAACCTGGGACTTAATGAACCTCCCCAGACCTTCAGCCATCAAAATGAACAGATAAGGGGATAAAGGGTCTCCCTGTCGAAGACCTCTAGAGGAACCAAACAACTCAGAGGATTCCCCATTTATGAGACCTAAAAAGGAGGGCGTCTTCACACAACACATAACCCAATCGATCCACTCACTGTTGAACCCAAAGGCTCCAAGAATTTTGATTAGAAAACTCAATTTGACCCTATCATATGCCTTTGACATGTCCAATTTTATGAACATGGCCTTATCCCTAGAAGAGGCCGTAGAATGAATAGCCTCCGCCGCAATCACAACTCCATCAAGAATCTGCCTACCTGCTACAAAGCCCCCTTGTTCCTCTGAGATTAGCTTATCCAACCACGACTTCAAGCGCTCAGCAATTAGTTTTGTGATGATTTTATACACCACATTACACAAAGAAATTGGACGAAAGAGATCTAGAGAATCAGCACCCTCACGCTTAGGAATAAGGGCTAGAAAAGTAGCATTCATAGCTCTCAACATTTACTTGTTCCTTAGAGATTCTTGCACAACCTCCAACAAATCAAGCTTGATCACTTCCCAAAATTCCTGATAGAACTCAGCAGGGAACCCATCAGGACCAGGAGCCTTCCCCTTTTTCAGTTGAAACACCACATCCTCTAACTCCTTCAAAGAAATCGGGTGAAGAAGAGAGGCATTCATCTCCATAGTCACCAAAGGAGGGATACATGCCAGGATGGATTCTTCCTCCTCAATGGCCAGTGGGGTATCTTTAGTAAAAAGATTAGAGAAGAAACGAACAGCCTCATTAGAAATTTCCAAAGAGGAAGAAAGAACAAATCCCTCTGAAGAACGGAGAGAAGAGATAGTGTTACCCTATATTCTAGCTTTTACCGAATGATGGAAGAAGGAGGTATTCTTATCCCCTTCCTAAAGCCAATCAATACGAGCCTTCTGCTTCCAAAAAATTTCCTCACGAAGCTCCCATTCCTCAAGTACTTTGACTACTGCATCCTCTAACTTGCTCAAAACTGCATCCAATCCATGCTCCCTAATCTGCCTAGTAATAGAATCTAGATGCTCCTGGGCTGCCCTTTTCTGTTGAAATACGTTACCAAACTGATTCTTATTCCAATGCTTTAGTTTATACTTCACATATTGAATCCTCTTCATAAAAGTGTACATAGCAGTCCCAAAAGCAGGATGACCTTCCCCCCACCATTTAGACACTAAGTCAAAAAGACCCTCCTCCCTAAGCCACATGATCTGGAACTTAAAAGTCTGTTTCTTAGATCCACCAACCAGGCGAGCAAAGAACTTGATCGGCCACTGATCTGATCCTCGCCAATCCAATATTTTAGAGCTTGTTATCCACTTGTCACTAACCCAGAAATTGGATACCAGAAACCTATCCAATCTTTCAGCAATAGCTTCTTCCCCAAGCCTCCTGTTATTCCAAGTGAAAGTGCCATTTATGGGTTTGATGTCCACAAGCCGAAGCCGGGCAATATTCTCCCGTAGAAGATTAGAGGAGGTGTCCAGACGAGGCACACCCCCCCTCTTCTCCTCAAGCGAGACAATTGCATTGAAATCCCCTGACAAAATCCAGGGTAAAAAGGGATCTAATGATCTCAAAAAATTTATATGAGACCATAAAAGACTCTTACCAAGGACATCTGACGGAGCATAGATATTGGACAAAAAAATTATTTCTCCAGTCTCCAAACTTAAAGCAATAAGAGAGATGGAGAATCTACTAGAAAACCACCAAATAGGAGAGACCCGTCAAGGATCCCAGAAGTAGGCAAGACCACCAGAGCTCCCTTGTGCACCCTCACACTGACATAAACCTCTATTCCAACTTTTAGAAGCACTCTACATCATGCTATCAACAGATAACTTCGTCTCTTGGAGAAAAAACAAATCCGGAGAATGAGCACGAACCAAATCCTGAATAGCCTTTTGTCTAGGGATGCTATTCATACCCCTCACATTCCATGAGAGCACAATCATCACGACGGTTGGGTAAAGTGAGAATCCAAGGTCTTCACCAACCCAGATTCAACCAACGTCTCACCAGCCAACTTAATTTTTTCTTGATCCTTCTTCCTACCCACCTTTTGGGACTTGTCAGGAGTACTCTTTTTTAGGGACTTTTGATGCACACCTAAAATATGAGAAGAAAAGGAAGCTTTACTCTTTGCAGAGCCTCCAGACCCTGAACCTCCAGCTAAGCTCACTCCTATATCAGTAGAGACCAAAGAAGTACCAACCCCGGCACACGGATCCCCAAGCCCAACCTCAGGGGAGGGAATAGAAGAATCTTTTACGTCCTCAGGAGCCATCGTAGGACCAGAAGCCAAAGACGTAGGATCCATAGGCACAAGGTGGAGTGAAGTAACTGGGGTAGCCTCCACATGCATGTCAGGAGAGACCCCCTCCTCATGATTTAAATAATTTAGCACATCAAATTTGTTGAAAACCCCCTCCTCCTGGTGATCTTGAAAAGTCCTCTTCATCCCTCGACCTTTATTTTGAGTCCTGGTAGGCACAAACCCATCTTTATCAAGAGTCACCTCTTGCATGGGTCCTTTTCCCTTTTCAGACCCTAAGTTTGATGTATCCTTCCCATTCCTTGAGTTACCCACACCAGAAGCACACAGACACCTTTTCAAGAGATGACCATACTCACGACATAAACGACATCTCAACGGCAGGGTTTCATAATCTAGGGGTTGTGTCCATGAAGTAGAACCCACTGTCAGGTCAATAGAGTCCGGCAAAGGCCGACTTAAATCAATCTCCACACAAACCCGAGCATAGGAAAAGATTTTCTTCTCAAGAGTCTGTTGAGAGGGACCAATCAGTTTTCCCAATGCCATGGCAATAGACTGTAGAGTATCACTCCTCCAACATTCAAGTGGCAGTCGAGGAAGGCGCACCCACACTGGGACCTTGGATGGAAACTCCTCTGCCGAATTAAAACCTGCATGCCATGGTTTAATGAACAACCCAACCTGATTATAAAAGTACAGACCACCTTCAAAAGCCCTATTTCTATCTGATATGCATGAGAAGTCTACCAAGAAGAAATTATTCGCTGCTAGAAAAATCTCAAAATCCCCCTCTGGATTCCAAGTCCTTCGAATCCAAGGTTCAAGGAAGGGGAAAGAAACCCTCATCCCCAAAAACTTACAGATTAAAACATGTTTGCTAAAATACTCTAAATCATCAGCAACTGCTTCTTTTTGAATAACCACCACCGGGCGCACTTGAGCTCTTTCCAAGCAACCATTAACCTTCTGCAACTTAAAAGCACCAATCTTCGACAAGCCTATACCAGGAGAAGATGGGGTGGGAACCCCGTCCCCTACCTCGGCCATAGCCGCCTCCCCTGGTACCCCGTTCAAATCATTACTCAAAGCCATTAAAGCCACCCCCACCAATTCAAGCCACACACCTCCACTTACCAAACCCTAGACGCCACAACCCCAACACCACCGAAACTGAAGGAACAAAAAGGAATAAGCCAGCCCCACACACCAAACTACAAGCTGGCAGCCCACCCAACCAAAGCAAGGTCCAGAACAGAAGAAATTATGGCTCCTCAAGAACCACCGAATAAGATCTGCAACAAAAAAAGACGCCCCTCCCCGAAAACAGCAAAAGACCCACCCCTATACGCACAAAAGACTGAAGAATCCGATTTGCCACCAAGCCAGCACATGCAAAGAGAAAAAGCGACCTGCACCATGCCATTATTGACCGCGAGCCTTCACCCACGCGCTGCACAGACCCGCCATCTCTATCCAATCAAATCTACTTTCCTCTGATCCCACTCGATGATAACATTTTTAAAACCCAACTCCTTTAGGAAATTAATTATAAAAGAGTCTAAGTTAATAAAAGAGTATACATAATTATACATATTTCAACTTAGATGGTTTGATACAATTGAAAATGATGAAATAATATATACACTAAACTAGTATAGGTATCTTAAATACATTAAGAGTTACTAATTTCAAGGTATAGATCAATTATATATAACAAATTCAATATAAGCAATATCTTTGAGCCTCTTTTAAATAAGTGTATTTAAATATCTATACTCTTTCATCACAAAGTCCCTTCCCCCTACCATAAATGAGATGTGGCATTTGATACCTTTCACATTGGTAAAAATAGATAGTAAAGTGACTAGAACTTTGATGATTTTAAATGAATCCTCCAAAACTAAAAAGGGGCTTAACTAGAACAAAAGTTGGTTAAAGATCAACAAGTAATAATGAATACCAATTTCAAAATAGCAAGTCCATATATCATTCTTTGTTCTAGAAATATATATACACCTCTACAAACAAGTGCCAAAGCATGGAAATATAACATATAATTAATTTTTTACCTAAATGGGATGGACATGGACCTTCCCATGATTAGAGGCAACACCTTGCATAATACCAAATTATTTTCCTTTCAGATTGTTGTAGCAACTTCCCCCGGCCTCAATTACAATTTTTTTTTGTAATTTGATTCACAACAGCCACCAACTTATTCAACCAAGCATCTTCTTGTAACTTCTCCAATAACCATTATGGTGAATACTCCACACTAACACTTATATGCTTACACTAGAAAGCAGTAAGCTCACACTATTAGGGTCATCCTTAGACCCATACCTAAACCTTGAGGGCTCATTCGTGATGACCTTGCCTATGTATCCCTTTGACGCTATATAGATCGTACACCAATGATAAAGAGAGTTCATCCTCTCCTCTTGTATGAGATCTTTGATCTCACACTGAGATCATGACTATGCATTAAGCTTATGCTTTCAATTTAGTCTAATTATAATAGAATGGTGTAGTGCCCCTCCCCGATTTCCCCCTTTCACAATTGGATCATTTGATTTTATGTGTTTGGTTGTTTAATTTAAAATTGTATGATGAACGAGGGTTTTGATGATTTGATGCATTAATATAAACCATGAAAATAATAAATGCATGGAGTGGATTATATTTCATGCACTTGTATTGTACCATGAATCTATTGTATCATGTATTATACTTTTGATGTACTCTCCTCACATGTATACGAGGAGACATTGTTGTTCAAATGTAATGATGTAATGATGTCAATAAATGTTGAACTCTCTCTTATGTAATGGACAATGTAGAAGGTGTTATTGTATATGTTAGTTAAATGGATTAATGCACTTTATGTTGTTAGATAATGAAATGACCCATAATTCTTATTAGTTTGGTTAATGGGAATTCTAGTAGCGAAGTCATGGAACCTTAGAGGACTTATATATGTTTGCATGGCTAAGAATCATTTTATGAGTGCACTTATTCCATTGGGCATCATCATGGACCAAGAGGTACTCCAGATTTGGTGTCTTGAGGAGTGACTTCTTAGGTCTGGGTATCTCAAGAAGTCACTTTTAAGATATCATATCTTGAGGAGCTTCTCATTGCGACAAGGATACTTGAGTACAGATCGAGAAGGCGGATCGTAGTCTTGTTCAAGTTATTGTATCATCTGCAATATTTAGTATGTTGCTCTTCAAAAAATTGTTCCATTTTTATGTGTTACTGTGTGCTATCCTCTAGGATTTTGTGGCAGGGTGTTACAAATGGTAACAAATTGGTGTACCAATCATTAGTGTACAAACACACACAAAACCACCTAGGGACAATATCTTTCCAAAATCCTAAGTTCACATAGTGATTGGCTCTAGCATACATTACTTGTGCACATGGTGACTACCTCATACACACAAGTACAAGAGTGACTAGCTTAAGCATACATCACATATATCCAATGTGAACAATCCACAAATACAGATCGCATGTTCACATAAAGATCAACTAATACAATGGAATCAAATGCAACATATACTATATACATCATCCCACTACCTAGTTCATTGACACATAAGCCCATAAATAGATTCCCTCTAGAAAAGGAATGTTGATGCATCATATACACTGTGGGTCCCATCCTTTTCCCAATTTACCACCATCTGTGATGACAATCAAGTATCCCAGACTACTTAATGTTATTGTTAGACATGGCATAAATGTATAAGAAAAACATCACATAAGGCCATTAATAAGATTCTCATAGCTTGTAGAAACATTGAGTTGTTGGATTCAAATGTCTATTACCCCTAGGCCATCATTGAAAAGTTTGTCCAACCTAGAAGGGGGTAGTATTAGACATATAAAACATGTGGTCTTGATGATATGTTGATTAACCCCTTCATAACATGGGTAGCCCCTTGTCATTAGTTAGATTTGTGCTATTGATACCAGTTGACTAGACCCAAAGATACAATGAATAGCTCTAAGCATTTGTCACTTGCACAACATTGGTGACAACCAACCAACCAGTCATGTATCATAGAATGGATCACTTTTGGCATCATCACCTCCATGTTGTTGGTGAAAGTGAACTAATTTCCAAGATATGATAGATAGCTCCACACATCTGTTACTTGCAAAATGATTTTGACATGTGGGGGGGGTGTCTTACAACCATGTACACATAATCTGCATATCATATAGGTTCATAAGTACTAGTCAAGTGGACCTAGATATGTATATCACAATCAAATGATTCATGAGCTTATACATAGAGTCCTATAGGTCTAGGGTCGAATTTTACAAACACATATAGATTCCACATGAGTTGGGCTCTACTCAACATGTACTCATAAACAAATATCGATGTATAAAGTAATCAAATCACCTCACTTCATTCAAATTTTTATTCAAAAATCACTTTTTAGAAACACATTTTTATTAGATAAATACAAGGGGAAAATATCCAACTTTATTTAATATTACTTATAGTTTTTGCCTATATATAGCATAGGTAATCCTAAGGAATGTCATCCCAAGCTCAACCCAAAATTAGGCACATAGCTACAAGTAGACCATTTGTAGTAAATAAGAATACCTGCCTCATTAGATCTTATTAGCTTAATTTTACATCACTATTACGTACAAGTTATCAAGTTTTCTTAACTCATTCATAGCCATTTAATACAAATTTCAGCCTTAGACTAAAGTATATTGAGGAGGGAAGGTCAAAAAAGTTTAGAAACAATCCCAAACCTTGGAGTTGTCCCCTAAACCGTCCCCTACAAACTTGAGTCACATAAGCATCCTTTGCTAAATGATTGCCTACATACCCACTTCCAAATGGGATCAAAGTCGCATGTAGTTCTCCTAGGATTTCAATTATTAGGATGAAAACTTTCTCTTTCCTAGATTAAGAAAACCTAGACAAAGACTACACACAACAATTTGTCACCCACATTTGCAATACATAGCCTTCTAATATTTCAAGCTTGACATATAGTTTCTCTAAGGAAGATAGGGGTGAACTTAACCAAGGAAGATCATAAAGATAATACAAAACACAAATATATATGATTTTACTTAATTGGATCGATTTAATGTGCTAAGATTGTCATCACTAGGAACAAAGTTCTCACACTGACTTTATATGCAATGGTTCCAATTATCAACCATCCTTATACATAGTTGAGCATCAATATATCCCCCATCTTAATGACACCCTAAGAAAATAGTATCGTGTAAGGATAAAGAGTCATATTGGAATTCACACATACAAATTGCATATAATTACTTTATCAACACAAAATAAATGTAATCATTTCCAAGCACGAGTAGTAGTCAAAATAAATTCACTAGCAATAACTATGCAATGACTTGTTATGGCTCCAAGTATTGCCCTACTATAATATGATTCAATGTGTTTGCTTGGGAAAAGGATGAAGACCCTCTTCCCAATTGTTTTGGATTGGATTAGAGATGACCTCAAGAACCATTTGGGCTACAAAGTTATTCAAGAGAGCCAAAATGATGGATCATAGCTGTAATCCAATGTATAATTTGTTGTTGTGTTGTGGAATATGAATGCTATGATTGTCAATTGACTAATTTCTAAAATGTAATTATCTAATTATGAAAAGTATGCAAATGCAGCAATTTGTTATGATTCCTGATAAGCTTATTGCAAAAAGTCAAAAATTCAATTCCAAAAATGTAAAGGCCGGACACAAAAGAACCTGGGATTTAAATTTGATACAGATCTAGCTGGTCTAGGGCATGGTACACCCTAGACTATCCTCCTCTTTTATGTAAACTAAAATCATAGGCTTGAGGTCCCTGGTCTATAGCTTATGTCTTTTGGGAGTTGCATGAACTTCATCTATTGA
>VDFB02042374.1:0-13593 GCA_007258455.2 Sequoia sempervirens
CGGGTTGCTGGCAGTGGCATCCATTCCTGTTACTATTTTCGATCTTGAGTTTGTACTTGCTTGCATTAAGCATTATGACTCATCTTCACAACAAATCAGATCAGTAGACGGGAGGGTTGTTTGCAATCTCAATCCGAAGGACATAGAGAAATGTTTTGCTATTCCTCCTCGTTCAGATAACTTCACTGTGGTTCTTGAGGCTTGTGAGAAGATATGGAATGCTGATCAGCAACATTCACAGAGGAAAGTTGCTCAGAAATGGTTGACAGTTCAGAAGACTAATTTGCCTAAGAAGGTTGGTCGCGGTGAATTCAAAGAGGAAGTTGTTGTTTTGATAACTTTACTTAACCGAGTTACTGGTCAATCAGATGCTAGCACTTTTCGTCCATGGATGTTCTACCTGATTACCAGAATTCTTGATGGTACAGAGCGTTTTGATTGGGCTATGCTAATTAGTGATTGCTTACATCAGCAAATTACTAACTTTCTCAAGTATCATGAGTTTCATATGATATCCTACTTGGTTTACTTGGTTGCTTTTCAAGGTAGCTACAGGTTTCTTAAAACCAATGGCACTCTCGGTGTTCAGCGTGTTCATGAGTATTATCCTCAGTTGGAGTTTTCTCAATCCGAGCAGGACTTCCAAGCAGTGAATGATCACTTTTCCATGAGAACAGTAAGAGATCTTGATGATGAAATGCACATTTGTATTTCTGCCAAGGCTAAATCAGCAATGGAGACTTGGGCGGATTGGTTTATCCAATTCCCTACTTTCACATATATCCGAGTTTATGGATATGTTGGAGAGCCCCTGATGTTACCAAGATACCCTTCAGATAAGCTCATTTTTATGGAGTTCCTCAGACAGAGGCAGCATGTCCATTTCTTTCTTCGTAGTCGTCATAAGACTGCGGCTAATTTTCCATTCACATTGAGATTTTCACATGCCCGATCTTGTGGTCTTGGGGTTTATGTCTCTTTGAGATGAAAGGTTCAAACTCAAGACTTATCTTGGCGTTCCTATGATCCTCTAGGTCATTAATACTAGATCAGGTTTAAATGAGAGGTTGCTGTCTTTGGCTATGACAGGGCTAATTGTGAAGATGAATTCGAGATAAGGTAAATTAGGTCCTCTTGTAGCTTAGACTCACTATTGGTCGACTCTCTGATTACCTGTCAGAAGATGTTGATGGTCTATTGGATGATGATGGAGAAGTTCTACTCAATTCATATGTCAAGGATCAAGTTGCTCGGTAGCCACTTCGCTCACCTGATTGGTATGCCAAGGAGAATATTTCTATCGAAGAGGTTTCCAGATCAGTTATCAAGACTAGTAAGTTGTTCTTGGAGAGCAAGCGTACACGGAAGTCAGTTCCTGTAGCAGAGCCGCCAAAGGATTTCTCTTCGTTGCCTTCTACTTCTAGAGCAAGACCCAGAGTCAAGGCCATTATAATACCTCCTGAAGGGGTTAAACTCAGTGGAAATACAGGGAAAAGAGCTACTGGTAAGAGGAAGCAGAAACAAGTTGAGAATGTTCCTGAGGTTCCGGTAGAGACAGTTATTCAGGCCGAGTCTCATGTTTCACCTCCTAGTTCACCTCATGTACAGCCTATTGACATAAGTTCTGAGCCTGAGACACCAATTCAAGCTGGATCGGAGACACCTGAACCACCACAGGTTGATACATCAGGGACAGTCTCTCCGCGAATTGAGAATATTGTTCATTCTTGTTGGCTTGAGAAGTCTTTAGGGAGACAGAGGCGTGAACCTTCATATAATCTTGACTTATCTGAGTTCGGTGAACCTTATCAGAGAAGGTCAAACAAGAAGATAAAGAAACAGGTGCACATTGAGAAGACTCCAAAATCAGAAATTGTTATTGAAGTTGCCGTTCCTCCAGAGGGTAAAAGCTTAGATGAAGTCGAAGTTGGTGACTTTACATTCACTAAGGCTAATCTTGGCAGGACTACACGAGAGACAGATGTATCTCTTCTTAAGATTGTTACCAATAATCTTGAAGAGCGTATCACCAAAGATGGAGAAGATAAGGCATTACTTAAAGCTGAAATTGGTCAACTTCGTCGATACATTTCTGATCTTGTTCATGGGAATTCGAGTAGAACACCTGGTCTTCCTCAGCATACATCTGCAGAACAACAAAAACTGGATCAGTTGGTCAGTCATGGCAGACTTTTAGACAACTGGATTGAAAGTTTAGTTGCTGCTGGTAAAACTCTTCTTGCAGATTTGTATCAGTTGAGGGGTGATGCACATAAACTCCGTCAGGGTGTTCAATTGCTTGAGATTGCAGTTGCAGAGAACTTGGCAAAGGATCGTGTTCTGGTATCTCAGTTATCAGTTGCATATGATGCCTTGGAGATTGTTGAGGACCAAGACAAAGTTTTTATTTGGAGAGAGCAGCACCTTCTCAGGACAGAAATATGTGAGAAGATCTCTACTAAATTGTTTTCACTCGAGGATGATGTGGTTGGAGTACTTGCACTGGTCAGTGGCTTCGTTGTTCAGATTCCGTGTCATTATCTTCTGGAAGATGGCACGTATGTTGAGTTGGATAAAGTTCAAGCAGAGTTCGAGAAGCTGATTCGTGACAGCCTTGAAGGTGAACCTATGGCGCCTAAGTTAGAGAATATTTCAGTGATTGCAGCCAGTTTCAGAAAGGCGACTGAAGAATGTAAAGATGGCATGCACACGATCACAGAAAGTGGCAGAGAACTGAAGAAGCAGACTATTGCTTTTGTGATGTTAAAAGTGCGGATAACCTGAGAGAGATGGAGTAGGTTCTTGAGGAATGAAGTGTTAGACGAGTTGACATGGGTAGTGTCACGGTTGGAACTGCAATTAATTCGAGGTTGAGTCATAGTGGCGATTAACTTCGACTTTCGATCTTGAGTTTACTGCTGATTTAATACGCTTACATCTCATCCTTGGAATTGTAAGTCACAAGAAGTTAGGGTTAGGGTTTCAGATTAAGCCAGAGTAGTGGCCAGGATTAGCTTTGCTTTAAATAAGGGCGTGCATGCTTGCACATGGTCTATTTTAGGTTTTTGTACCGGGTGCGATGGTAGCTTTCAGTTCAAAGCGTACATAGTTACTTCATTAGGGTTTGGCGCGCCTGCTTGCATCCATTGCAAGAAGCTGGCGAAATGGAACTCAAAATTTGATTTCCGGGTTACCTACACCTTGATGTGTATATAAATAAGAGCTTTTGCTCATTTGTAATTGCTTTGCTTGAGAGCTGTAATATAGCCTACCTTGCCTCAATATTGCTCTTTTTGGTATTTGTTCATCGTCTTTTGCTATTCCTGATTGGTATTTGTACCACATAGGGTTTTGTACAATTGTGATAGTGGATTTGCTTTCCATAGTTTAGATAAAATCTATCTTTACGCTGAATCATTTACAATGCATTATTGATCAAGGATTACATGCATAGGGTTTGGTAGATTGTAATGATAAAAAGTCTGTTTTAATGAGAAGTCTTTCATTATGATCAAAGTGTATGCACATAGGGTTTCATAAAGGTTATCATGGTAAATTCTTAAATCTGTTTTATTGTGTCGCTTGTTGATTGAAGGATAATAGTTCGCCACCTTGCCTTCAAAGTAGAGAATCTGAATCTGGTTTGCCAGTCGATAGTCATAACCTTGCTCCGTTTCCTCATGCTCTGTTTTCTTGAGGGAACTGGATAGAATTTAAGTTATTAAGTTTAGTTGTAGTTAGTGAATCTGCGAAACCAGAGAAAACTCAGCTGCAACGTATTAGTTTTCAAGAAAGCCTTGTACCTCTATAGCTGAAACAAAAAGACAGGATTTAGCTTAGTTTATTTCCATTTGCAAGTACTTTTGTAAAGCACAACGAGGGAGCTTCCCCTCCTAATTTGAAAAGCACTCATTGCGTAGTGTACATAGGCTGTTCGTAGCAACTCTTACTCCAGAGGTGTTAGTTGTTATGCCAACACTACATACAATTTAGATCTCCAAACCTCCCTTTCTATGATATATTATTGCTTGTTATGGGAGCAATTTTATTGCTAGGAGATGAGCGAATTTTCTCCCATTTTTAGATATTACTAAAACAATAAGGGAATACCCAATTTATGAGAAAGAAGTTTATGTAATTGTACAATCCATTAAGAAATGAAAGCATTATTTGTTGGGAAAGAAGCATTTGTTCATAGTTTATCATAAATGTCTTTAGTATTTGCAATTTTGCAGCAATGGAATAAGTTGCAATCAAGAAAGACACTACAAGTGGATGGCATTTATCCAACAATTTATTTTGGTGTTCAAGTACAAGGAGAGAAGCAAAAATGTAGTTGTGGATATACTATCTAAGACATCAATTTCAATGCAAATTTCAGGTTTGGCAACAGTTTCAAAATGTGAGCCTTTCACAAAATAATATTATGAAGAGTCATATGCCCAAGATGCAGATTTTGGGGAGATATATCATTATGTGAAGATAAAGAGACAAGGTGTTAAAGAGAAAACTAATTTCAGTCTCAAAGATGGGCTACTCTACAAATTGAACAAATAAAGTGTGCCAAAGAATGAAAACTTTTACTACAAGGAGATCATGTACTTTCAAATTTTCAGTTCAACTTGGTCTTGGAAAAATCGTGGCTCATTTTCAAAGGCATGTATTGGCCTAAAATGCAAGAAGAGGTCTCAAAGGTCATTAGTGATGTAAATTATGTTGCACGTGTGAGTTTTGTTGCATAGACGGTTGTCATTGCACCAAAAGATCGAGGGGTTCGAACCCATGACCCAGCCTCTAATGCCATTGTTGCACAGACGGTTGCCATTGCACCAAAAGATCAACCTATTAATGCTCGATACAACTGCCAAAGTTAATGAATCCATAGGTGGTTAAGCCATGTCATGAATCTGAGCGCTGTGCTGCATGTTGGTGTAAAAACTAACACCTCTGGAGTGCAGGTTTGTACGGACAGCTATGCACACTGCGTAATGAGTGCTCTTCAAATTAGGAGGGGTTCTCTCAGAGGCCGGAATGCGGGAAAGAAAAGTAATCTAAGTTCCTATCTTTTGTTCTCACCGGAAGAGGCACAAGGTTAAGAGGGCCAAGAACGCTATAAAATAAGGATTTTCCGGCTCGCGATCATTAACTACAACTAAGCTAAATTTCTTTAAATCTACCCTCAAGAAAACAGAGCATGAGGCCGGAGCAGTATTATCGAACGATAAGCTCGGCAGACTCACAACGGAAGGCAAGGTGGCACAACTATCCGCTTGTCCATCAATAGGCTTATTGGAAAACAAATAATACATCTATAAACTAAGTACAGATTCTTAGCTTGAAGGCAAGGTGGCACATCTATCGGCTCAATCTGAATAAGTTTATTATTCACACACATCATACGATAACCAAGAACAGATTCTCAACTTGAAGGCAAGGTGGCACATCTATCAGCTCAATCTGAATGAGTTTATTGAACACATAACATGAAGGATAGCCAACTAGGATAATAAATTGCATTGGCGAGACACACATACAATCTACGATCAACTAGCCACTATATCTAACTAAGGCAAGCATTCACCATCATAATTGCATGAAACCCTATGTGGCATAACAATTCATCACAATAGTAAATACTCATGAACAGATACAGAACGAGGAATATTGAAGGCAAGGTAGGCACAGCATATATTTCTCTCTCGTGCAAAAATTATTTACAAATGAGCAAAAGCTCTTATTTATATACATCAAGGTGTAGGGAACCCTAAAATCACCTTGAGTCAATCCATACCTTGCAATGCATGCAAGATTTTATTGCTAAGCCCTTCTAATGAAGTAAACTATACAGTTAACTGGAAAACTACCATCAGCTAACCGAAACATCTAATCTAAAAATGGACTATTGTGCGAGCATGCACGTCCTTATTGAAAGCGAGTTAACTGGAAGACTACCATCAGTTAACGTAAAACCCTAAATGAAACTCCAAGTGTGTAAAGCTAATCTCAGAATAGATATGCATGAGACGAGACAGCAAGTTAACTTGGGAAGGTAACGCCAAGTTTAACTCCTGTGTGTAATGTCTATCCTAAGAAGTGGGAACTGAAGTTTACTGTCCGTGATCTCGAGCAACCAATCCCTCAACGAGATTGTTAACTACATCACTATCTGGAGCTATGAGACTGGGCCGGAAGAATGTTGCGTCGAGCGCAAAGATATCCTCACCACCGCGGATCCGAGACTAAAGTTCCACCTCGCCCTTGTTGCCTCACAAATATCAATACATGACCGTAGTCGAACCTTACAGCCAACGGCTCCCCATTAAAAATGAAAGGAATGAGTGCCCCAAGCTCGACCGAACATCGTAAGCTCAACATAGGCACCACCTCAATCTCGATATTGACGTAGCCAGAAACTAAAGCTCACAAACCGAGTGCACTAGTAACGTGCTCTCTACTCTCAGCCAACTCTGACGCCAAAGTCTCCTCTATCTTTGCCTTGAAAACCAATTGTGTTTTCCAAGAGTAGATAGCTTCCCTATCCTCTGCATCTGTGACTACATCATATGCCACACTCAGGTGAGCAATCATAATCTCATCCTGGGGTTTATTAATCGCCATATCTCGCTCCTCATCCTGGAGAAGAATACGGAGCTCTCGTGCATTGTACCGCAACTGATATAACTCTGTGAGCATAGCACAGCCTCTAGCAACGAACTCTTCCTCCCATTCATCCAAACGCTTGCCATATGCAACTAAGTGATTAAGTTGACTTTGCTCTGCTAGAGGCTCAAGCATCGGCGGGAGTGTGTTAATGGCATCAGGTCTATGTACAAGGCTAGAAATGTACTGACGAAGCTGTCTGATTTCAGCCTTGAGGGTTGCCTTATCTTCTCCGTCCTTTAGTATTTTATCCCTGGCACTGTCTGTAGCAACTTGTAGGAGATCAACTTGGGTCTGGCGTGTGTTGCGACCAAGGTTGACTGTGATAACCTCAAAATCCTGAGATTCCAACTCAGCCAAGTTCTTCCCCTGTGGAGGTACAGCAGTCTCGACGACAATCTCCATGTCAGTGTTCCTCTCCACATGAACCATGTTCTTGACCCTCTTGTCTGGCGCATCCTGGTAAATATCATCAAAATCGAAATGATTAAGAACATAGGATGGCTGCCTCTTCCTCCTTCCTAGCCGAAAGCTTCGGGATCCAAGATTGGTCTCACTAATGCTTACTAGAAGGTCCGTATCAGCAACAGGAGGTAATCACTTAGAGTAATCGAGTAGGAGACCCATCATGAGGTGGAGTCTAACCAATTCAATGAAAATTGGGGCTGGTGGACTACCTCGAATCGTAAGCCTAACTTGAGGTCAACTCGTGCATCGCGACTCTAAACCGGGTCAACTGCCTGACCGGCCACCGTCAAGCCAGGGTAGAGTTAATGAAAGGGTGTTTCGTTCTTTGAATTGTTTACGCTTGACCTTCTTGGGAGGATTATCTCTTCTTTGTTTAGTTTTGATGAGGAAGGTGGTGAAGGATTCACCACCACCAAGGCTCGGCCTAGGAACACTTAATTCTCCTTGTCTTCTTGCCGCCGAGGTAAAGCATACCGCTCAATAACTCTAATTTGACCTCTCTCTTTGACCGCTGTATTAATTTCGGCGTACTCAATCAATTCACATCGGGTAACGTTGCGTAACAACTCGCTTCGAAAACTGGTGGGAAGAACTTCTCCTCATCATCTGATAAACCTCCCACATCTTCTGACAAGAAAATAGAAATTTGTGAGAGAGAGAAGTGGCCGTAACTACGTCTGCGAACCTCGAAGTCATCTGTGTAATTCGCCCAGTAATCCTCCATAGAAGGCTCATGATATGTGCTTCCAGCAAGGCGAGTTATGTAATGACCTGAAAGATCATAGGCACGTGCTTCAACAAGATACTTAAGATGATATTTCTCAAGCTCTTGTCCTGCATCTTTGGCATCAATTGCCGTCTTGCACCAATACATTCCAAACTGAAAAGGAAAATTGATAGATGGTCTATGCCTGCGGCGTAAAAGACGATGAACATCATGCATCTGTCTCAGGAATTCCTGAAAGATTGTCTTATCTAAAGGATAACGTGGAAGCATAGCTGGATTTCCTGTAAATCCGTATACTCAGATGTAGGTGTATGTCAGGAACTGAATAAACCAATCTGCCCACCCATCCATCGCTGCCCTAGCAACTGCCGAGATAATGAATGTGCAACTCCCGTCCAAATTTCTCAACGAAGTCGAAAAGCCTCTGCGAACATGTTTGAAATGATCGCTCACCGTGAACCTAAGCCGACTGGCACATCGGGTAGATTTTCTCAACATCGAATGCTCACATTTAGTCCTAACTGACTCCGATAGGTTATCATACATAGAGATACTTAACACATGTGAAACTCATGGGCACCAGGAAACCGTGATTTTCCCCGAAGAATATCTGATGAAGGATGCCCAAATATAATGCTCCCCGCCGTAAAATGATGTACTCAATAATGTAATACATCCAAGGCTGGAAAACATTCGCATGTGCTTGACCTGAGACACGATTTAGGGGTGTGATTAGAATCGCGTACTCATCCTTGTATTCACCACGACCCACATTGTTTGGCAATCTGTTCTTTGCTTGTTTTAACCATCTTTCTGCCATCTTCTTCTGACACTTGTCCACATCAGTATCAAATGCCTACTCACACTGCTCCATGGAAATAACCAAACTGTTCGGGTGTTGAGGAATGCCAAAACTCCTTTCAATGTCCAAAGGCTTGAGACTACAAATGACTCGTCCATCAACTGACACTATCTCACGAGTAGTAGAATTGTAATGCTTAATACAAGCCATCACGAATTCAACACAATGAACGGAGATAGGTATGGAAGCGGTCTCTAGTAAGCCAGACTGCTCAATATTTTGAATAATCGAAGCTCTGATCTTAACCGGATCTAGAACTGCTTCTGGAAACACTTTGTGAAGATCTGTCTCAACCATCCTGAGGAAGTCATGAGTAAGGACTATTTTGGTCCTGTATTCGAGCTGAGTGAACTGCATTCTAAAAAATTCGCCTGTTGACTGTGAACTCGACTATGTTCTGACAAGATTTCTGGAAAGCTAAAAATAGCCTACGAGAGTTAAAAATAGCCTTTCGAAGAATTATTTTCGGCGAAAAATCTGAGATATGGGTTTTGTCCAGAAAAGGATTCTAAGACAACCCAAAATGTCAGATATGCAAAAATATGACTTCTACTCGATCGTACAAAGACTTTTCAGTTGAGAAAATTAGAAACTCAAGAACGAATTTTCTGAAGTTAAAAATTCCTGAAAAATCAAGCGCACGATTTTAACTCGAGGAAATTATATGAAAATGATCTAGATGTTTAGACTTGTCAAATTCGCCAATTTCAGGAACATGCAAATTGTACTTTGAGAGAAATCTAAGAATCAAGGAGGAAAAGACGTTTTTTGTATATGCTCTTCTTCAATGAAAATCGCCCATGAATTCTTCAAATTGCTGATAATTGTGAACTTTTAACCTGCAAAAAGATATGTTAGATAAAATCGCCTTTGATTGTTGATGAGAAATTCTCCTTTGGTTTGCTAGAATTTGCCTTTGCTTGGGAAAAACGAATTTTCCTTGAAGTTGCGCCTTTGTTCTTGAGAAATACGAACTTTCCTTTTGAAGAAAATTACGAATTTCTTGAAGAAATGCCTTTGCTCTTTGAGAATTTCGCCTCTGCAAACTAAAAATAGAATTGCGAATTTGCCTTAAGGATACACCTTTGTTCTGAAGAATTGAATTTGCTTTGAAAAATATGAATTTCTCTTAAGATATGAATTTCCTCTTAAGAAATACGAATTTCTCAAAGCTTGGTGAATAATAAATGAAGACGCCATGCTTAAATAAGATAAAATTCGCATCAACTTATGAACTGCAAGATTTCAAAACCCTGATTGAAATAGAAGCCTTCCAAGTGGTCCCTTTTCAGTTTCACTGCCACTGACTCGGAGTTTGAATTTAAATAAATAATAAAATATTCATTATGCAAATAGCAAAGGCACCAAAAATAGAAAATCGCCACTTAATGCTAAAATATGCAAAATAAATATTAAATATTTTAAACTTCAATTGACAATTCGAATGAAGCTTTAGGATTCACCGTTAGACTTCACTGATTCCGAAAAGTCATCATCTGAGCTCATAGGCGTCCATTTGCTCGAGATATTGCACTTTTTATTAACTTCCTATTTTATAGCTGACGGCAAAGTTACGACTGCCAACTTCAACACTGATTTCTGAGTGACCGGATGATGCTGAGACTAAGCTAGAGAATTCATTGGAAAGCCTACTGAACAAGGAAGAAATGTCTACTAGGAGACACTACTGCAAAATCCATCATTTAACACCTTGAAAAATCAAGCGCCCCTAATTAAATTCATTTACGGGTTCCAGACTTAAACCATTTTCCTAAACTGCTATCTGACACTTCAAACGGTTGCCGACGACGAACGGTGAACCTGCTGATAGGCAACCAAGCTCACTGCGTGACTAGAGACATTCTGCATCCAATGACTGTACGCAAGGCATCTAAAAAGTTCATTAAGGGCCTCAAAAGTAAAAGCGCCGCTGGCCTTCAGTTGCACTGACACCATTCTGACGAAAGTTGAACTCTCAACCAGATGCCCTAGTTTGACCTTTGATATCTGGAGCTGGGATGATCTGATTCAAGCCACGTTTGTTTTAACGGACAGCCAGAAGGACCTACAAGAGAAGTCTCTAGAGGTGACAAAGCAAGAAAACTGCTTCTAAGACCTCAAAAACGCCAGTGCGTATTTTATTTAAAATATACGCTCCATACTTGGCCATTTTCGGATGTCCACTTTTCAGCATTTCGCCAAAGACCTCGCACGTACGAGCGTTTGCCAAATCCCGAAGGCTAACAGCTGGGCTCGTTGAATAGATAAAGTAATTACGCTCAAGTCTCGTGAAGACTTCGAACGCGAACGACCTCATCTGATAGGCCTAAAGGCTAGGCGCCTCTGGACTGTAGAAATACAATGAAAATTTTATGCCAGTCCGCCTGTGAAATTACGTGCTTGGTAGAACCTCTACCACGATCACCTGGAACGTCGGATTAACAGGCAACTTGGTGCAACGCGAAGCCGGACTAAAGTAGTACTGATGTCAAGAAGACCTCATCAGCAAACTGGACCATCTTAAGGGTCATTTTGACAAGCGCCCCTGGGCTATAGTTGCACTGGAAATGCAATGAAGAAGCTCAAAGATGTGAAATCTCCATTATAAGCTAATTTTCAGACGTCGACTGCCGGAGCTCTAGGACTTGGGTGACTGCGTTTGATAGCTCGTTGGACAAGCAGACCAGTTGTGAAGAAATTGACTGCATTAGTCATCAGAAAAACCAAAATCCAAACCTCCTTTAAGAAGGGCGCCCTCAAGCTACAGGCACACTTTTACTGGAAAAGGACAAGTTTCTGCAATGTAGAACTTTGGGAATTTCAACTTCTATCGCCAGTTGCCGGAACTGCGGGTCTCGGAAAGCTTCGCTAGATAGCTCATTGGATAGCCAAACCAATTCTGAAGAGATTGACTATATTTATGAGTACTTTCAACAAAATCTTGACCTTCAAAAAGAAGGGCGCCCCTGGGCTACAGGTGCGCTTTTTTGCTTTTCTCTGAAAAATCTTCATAATTTAACCACTAAAATCATCATCTAAGTCACTGAAATGACCATGTGCAACGTGAAATGCTATCGTGAGACGCTCCTCCATCGTGAAAAGCTCCATTCTGAGTCTCTGATTCAGGTTATGATCAATAAAACTGACTTTGACAGACAAATCATTGACAAAAAAAAAACTCCATGCTTGATATTGCCCAAAACTGTATTTTACATCATTTAGCAAGGTTTAGACTCTTTTATGCAAAATGCCTTGATGAAGCAAAAATTTTGGTTTGGGTACAACACTGCACAGCACAAGGAGACCAAGGGCGCACGCCTTGCAACAAGTTTAAGGTTAGGAAATAAGTTTTGTACATCTCTACTTGTGCCAACTACATTTTAGGAGAGTATCCCTATGGTTTAGTGAATAGGATGCTATAACAAAAAGCATCAAATAACATGGGATGAATCATTTTTTTACATTCATCATTCTTAAAATAGAGCAATGCACACATCCACTAATAAGTCATCTTCTCAATATGTTTGGATTGTTTTCCTAGTAACTCACTTGATGATACTTTGGGACAGAAAAGAGAAGAGAAGAAACAGATTCAAAGGTGACAAGGGCAATGAAATTAATTGAGAGGATTAAGAAAATACATTACACATCACAAGAATAGGTGGAGAATTGTCAAGCCAAGTATAAATCTAGGCATGACCAGCACTGTCAAGAACACATATTCAAGTGGGGAGACAAGGTGTATCTTTGCTTGAGCAAAAAGAGAATCAAAGGATAAGCTCAGAAGTGCAAATATTTAAGTGATGGGCCATTTTCCATTTTGAATTAGGTTGGAGAGATTGCTTTCAGGCTTGAATTACCTTTGTTTATGATATTGTAGGTTAAGAAGTCTATTGTGAAAACTTGCATCATTATGAGCCATCTGTTTGAGAGGAGGAAGAAGGATAATAACCTAAAGATTTGAGATTTTTACAAGTAAATATAATATAATGTGTTTGGATACAATTTCTTAAGGACAATTACTACCATTTACCGAAGACTTAATCTTGAATAGTCAAGGAGAATTAGAGGAGGATGCAGTGTTGCAGAAGGAAGTTAGATATACAAGAAGATGACCAAATGACTCTTGGTAGATCCACATCAAGGGAAAGAAACCAAACCAAGAAAAGTGGTAATTTAAAGAGGAAGTGGGAGAATTATTTTCACATATTGGACCTAAACCACTAAGATTTCATAGGATTCGAAAAGGGAGTGTATCATCCATAAGGATAAAAAAAAATTCGCTTCATCAAACAATTAGACTTCAATCATAAGAGAGAAGGGGAAAAGAAATTCAGTTTGGTTAGTGACAACCACCATATACACCAGGGTGGCAGTTTTGCCAAACAAAGGTTGCAGCTTTTTGCATTTTAAACATACATACAAAGTAACAACAGAATGAAATTCTCTTCATGTTTCAAGTTGTTTTGGAGTATTTAGTGCTCAAAAGGAACACTCCCAATAATCTATTTGTAAGAGGCACACTTTCAATTATAAAATATGTGAGTCTGAGAGAGGAGTTAGCAAGTTTAATTGCTTGTAAGATCAGGAGCTAGTTTGGTACAGGGAAGAAAAGAGTGTCTGACAGTAGGAAGATTAATGTATGTGCTCTATAAAAATTTCTTTGAACTATTTTTGGACAAGGAAAAAAAAGGCAACTGAGAATTTTGCCACATTCAGTTACTTTTCCTCACACAGGGTTTCTGAGTTAAAAGTATCATGTTATTGTTGTTTCATACAATTGCAACAACTAAAAATCATTAATTCCAGTTCTTTATCGATGTTAATCTTTGTCTTTTGAAGTTAATTCAAGTAGGAAAGAATTTAAAATCATAAA
>VDFB02042375.1:0-15659 GCA_007258455.2 Sequoia sempervirens
TAGATGATGAAGGTTGTGTTGTTATATTTAGTGATAAAAATTGGAAGGTCACAAAGGGTGCCTTAGTAGTAGCAAAAGGTGTGAAAGTAGGCACCTTATATCTTTGTACAGGTCATACTGTTCTTTCTACTTTAATTGTTACAGAAAAGGGTCAATGTTTAGGAACAATTGCTGCAATTCAGCGGTGAAGATTATAGAGTTGTTGTGGACTCTACGAGATGACTGCTTGTGGCATATGAGGAGAACTACCATTGCATTTTATAGATAAATTTAGTTAGATGTCATATTTTCATTCTCGAAATAGTCATTTATCAACTGAATTGAATCTATTTTGATTGTTTAAGTACTTTAAAACATTTAATTCCTGCATGAATGTGCCTCATATAAACAATTTAGGTTATCTTTCATTTTCAAAATTATGTCTACTCCCTGACATGAACCTTCGCACTTGGGATCCATACATACTGTAACTCTTCCAAATTTTTAAAAATTTCCAAAATCCGTGCCCTCGCTCTTGCCTTTCCATTTCTAGCCTAAAAATTCGCTGATAGCTTACCTAGTCTCTGCAATTTTTGTTCAAATATGTTTATGTCTCTGAGTATTTGTTTTCTTTTTCATCGTTACCTTTGTTCGCATACAATGGATGTGAGCTCATAAACAGTGCGCCTGATTTTCCTTCCTTCTCTGAGAATCAAAATGAGCAACAACTTGGCGGGAGTCTTGAATTTCGCGGATACTCTTGTTGTTGATACCCATTTTGGCCTCGGGCATATGGCTGGCGAACGGGCATGGGACCGACTGCGAAAAGTTTCTGCAAGACCCCCTCATAATTATCGGAGATTTCATGATGGCGGTCTCACTGGCGGGCTTCATAGGGGCCTGCTTTAGGGTTTCATGGCTTCTATGGATCTACTTATTCGTCATGTTCCTTCTCATAGTCCTGCTCCTTTGTTTCATAATTTTCGCCTTTGCCGTAAAGTGGCCCCAAGGACAATGCTATAAAGGAAAACCGGCTGGGGAACTTCTCAACTGGTTGCAGAATAGGCTGCAAAATGTGGACAACTGGAGAAAAATAAAGATATGTGTACGCGACGCCAAGGTCTGTAAAGCTCTAAGCCGTGATGTTCTAAACCTTCCTGCAACTGAGTTTTATCAAAGAAATTTGTCTCCGGTTCAGGTCGGTACAGAAAACTGTTTATTTTTGTTTCTGGTTTTTGTTTGTTGTGTCGCGGGTTCGAATCCCTAGGGGGCTGGGCCTGACTACATTGCTAACTTCTCTTTTCTGGTTCAGTCGGGATGCTGCAAACCGCCAAGCTCTTGCGGGTACATCTACAGGAACGCAACATACTGGGATGGTGTTCCACTGCCTGCGAGTGACGCTTCTGATGGGGACTGTGTTACCTGGAGCAATGTGCAGGATGAGCTATGTTACAACTGTAATTCGTGCAAGGCTGGGGTTTTGGCGAGCGTGAAGCACGACTGGCGTAAGGTGGCTGCGATCAATATTGTTCTGTTGATATTTCTGATTGCTGTCTATTCTGTGGGCTGCTGCACTTTCAGGAACAATGGGAGATCTCAGTATTATTCCAAGGCTTAGGAAATCTTCTGTGAAATTTCTCAGTTTGCTTGTTCTCTTTCACATTTTTATGAAAAAAATTCGAATATTTTATGTTTCATACTTCCTTCCATCTCCACCAATTAGGGAAAAAGTAATTACAGGGAAAGCCAATTTCTGATGGCATGGATTTTTCAGATGGTTGGAGAAAACCTCTTATTATGACCTGTTACATAACAGTTTAACTGTGATTGTATTTTTTTTTGTTTTAAACTGATTGAGGCTTCATGTTGTATCATGATAAAATCATTATCTTCATAAGACCAAAATCATGATATAAATTATGCTATATGTTCTAATTATGGTTGAATCTTTGTACATGGTCAATGGTGAAGGGTGAATATGATATAGGGAAAACCCAATTGCTGACCTATGATCCAAAATTGTTGTTTTACTCCTTGTTCACTGACCCCACCCCAATAATAGTTTACATTTTAGTCATTACATTGTTTTAATTATGTCAATAAAAATTTACAAATTACACTAATATATGTTCACTACTAAATGTGTAGTTGACCAAAAAAATAAAACACATTGAAAACTATTGAAAACACCTTAAATTTTTGTGGTTTTTTATTGGTTGCCTAAATGAACAGGGACTGGTGAAGTGGTAAAGATGTAGGGGACAGAGGTTTAAAAACACCCTTTTTGAGCACCTTTCGCTTTACGGGTTCCACAAGGTGCATTTTAAATACCCAGAAGCCAAATTTTTCTTTGTAAGGTCCTAACTCGCTTACGAAGAAGCCCAAAACAAAATGAAATCCAGACCTATTTTGCACTCTGCTGAATCTTGTAGTTAACCCTAGCGTGTCTTGGTATGTTTCCCCTAATTGAATTTGTATTTTTGTAATTAGTTGATAAACTACATATAGTGTGAGATTTGAGCATGAAACAAGTCTTATGCCTACAAACACCTGTTGAGTTGTCAGAAAATAAGTTTCCGCTGTCATTTAATGGTAATCAAAATATTAGGTGAAAGCCTCCAAAATCTCAATTATCATGTAAAATATACATAAATATTGATTCTCCAATTGGATAGGAACATTCTATTCCCATTTGGATTGTTTTTTGTCAATTTGATGACAACTTTACTTTTTCATTTGCATTGCCTAAGTTTATTTCATTCCATTATTTGACACTTATTATTAATTGTTTAATCAACATACTCTCAAACATACTAGCATACATGATTTTCTATCAACGCAATCCTTGAACATCTTTTAAGTACAAGTGCTAGTTATACATTGATAAATCGTGCATTCTTTGGGTTCAATTTTTGATTTATGACTTCTTTTTATTTATATTTATTTCTAGAGGTTTTTTGTATTTACACAGATCTATATATTTATCAGTTATTACGTTTATTTATTGCCTCATGTCTAAACATTCATTCTACATCTAGATGTTGTCATCTTAATATTTTAAGTCCATCTTAAGATATGGGATTGATTTTGCATTTCATAGAACTAATCTTTAAAATTAACAAATTTAAATTCAATTTTGTTGACTGTTGTCTATTCCACTAGCTCTTATGAGCCGATTTGATATATGCTTAGATGATTATTTGCCATGTCTTGGTATTTAAAGGCTTTCAATGTTTATTCATTCATTAAAAACCCACACATTACAAATAGTATCATCTTAGGAACACTTTGTTTTAGAACGCTCAAATAAATTGTTTCTACATATAATCATTCTAGAACGTTTGCATATGATTAAAGAGTGTTGTCTTGACCATTTTCATAACCAAAAAGTTAATATAATCAAGGGTGTCAATCTAGGAGAACTTGTACCTTTTGGTTGAATGACTTTTTAAAGGTATTTTTAAATATTGTGGGTTCTCAACAATCAATGAAGAGTAGACTTCAAGGTGAACTAGTTAATAGACACACATTTATCTAGATAAAATCAACAAGTTATATAGCATATCCACACCATGTGGAACAATCCTAGCGCTAAGGATCAACTTATAACAATCTACAATCATACACTAAATTTAAAGCAATTCACATATTATAGGCATATAATTTTTGTACCTATCAACTCAAATCTACATCACATCACAATAATTCTTCATTATTGTTCCTAGATCTAAGTGACCTAACACTTTGTGTTTAATTTTCTAAATTGGCATTGCTTTACGTGATTGAATCAAATGTTATTTTTTGTCTTATTTTATGCATTTTTTATTAGTTGGTCTAGATTAAACTTAAGGTAACAATCATTATTACTTTAAACTTTTGGTGAACCTATCCATTCTTACGTGACTTAATTTTCCCTAGCGTTTTTAGATCTACTATTTTTCGATATTTAAATCTCATTTCCAAATCTAGCCTTTATTTCATTCTTGTGTCTTATTGATACATCCTCAATCTAGGGTTTGGTGTGCTTAATTACTTATCATATATTTTACCAATCTATCCATCCTTTAGCTTCAGGATTTACATTTTATACTTGTTTCAGATTTGATTAGGGATTTGATTTTTTAAAATTTAATGAATTGGGTGTTTATACCATTTACCTACATCTATTAGGGTTTTGGATCTTCCATGCATAATATTTTGGATATCTACCCTTGAGTTGATTTATAGTGCTATTCTATTACTATGGACTCTCATGGTCCTTTATCCTTGGTTTTCATTCATGCTTTGTCACAAATTTTGAAATGTTCATACAATTTGTAATTCTATCTTTTTTTAATTTTTGACTCACTTGTGACATTTTATCATATGAATGGGATTGCATTATCTATTGAAGTATTGTATCATAATGTGTACCTTTTCTTTAGGGATTTAATTATTGCTTCCCCTTCTCTAATGGATACACTTGAAAACAAATGAATGTTGTAATCTAGATACACATGTATTTTGCTTGTGTAATATGTTACCTAAAAGGTCACATGGCTGAAATATTGTAGCTTGTGAATTTTACAATTGTTGAATTGGCATATCCCTTAGATGTAAGATTAGGTGTCTAGGAGAAAGACCAATTTTACAAGATATTAAAATTGGTTGTCGAGTTGGAACACTTTGACCTATATCTATCTTGTGATGTGTATGACCAACTATGAGAAGCATCCCTAACATGAAAAGTAGGTAACCATATAGGAGATATGGTATGGTATGAAATTTAGGACAAGTAGATGTATAAACCGTATGGATAGTAGGATAAGGTGGACAAATTTTAAAAGATAGGCCATGAGAAGGATCAACTATGTCAGTGCAACCCTTAAGCACACTAAGACAAGATAAACAAGCAATAGAAGTAATTGTTTTACTTTCGTAAATGAATGATAAGCAGCATGAATGAAGCCATTGTAAAGTTGGAAGATTAAATAAATTATAAGCACTAATTAATAAGATGTCTTATAAACATTCATAATTTGTAAATAAAAAATATTTAATATGAAAAGATGTATTAGTAGTTCCTTCCAAATGATCATGTAGTGACTCCTCACTAATAGTAATGACTTAAGCATGTAATTTGAACAAAGGGGTAATTGAGGGCCACTAACATCTACATCATAATTTGCTAGAGTTTTTTCTTGTTAGTTTTTTGGGTTTCTATGGTCTAATTTGAGGCTAGCCTGGATGCCATTTGTTATTTTTTATGCTATGATCTGATGTACTCTTTACTATTTTTCTATGTTTCTCATGCAATGGGATCAAGGCCTTTGTCTTGCTTATCTAATAAAAAACATCTATATTATAAGGTATGCTATCTCTATGTGTTGTATCACTAGGAAAAATGCCACAATGAGTATCCATAGAACTACCTCGAGATGTAAAAGAATGATCACCACAAGGTTGTGTAATATATCAAATTATTGACCTTTTTTATTTATAATTTGACCCATTTCATTGAAATTTGGAAATTGGTATTTTATTGTGGATGATTTATATTTAATGTTATGGATTTAGTGTGTATTATTTAAGTAATTTTATATTATATTTTTTGGGTATTTATGGTTTCTTTTATTGTGTAATTGATTGGTTAGTTATTGTGTCACTATGCAAGTTTTAGCATGTGACATAAATTCCACTAATGTAATCTTGGAGCATGTGACGCTTAAATTAAGGTCATCTAAGGGTGACTGGAATAGGTCTAGATTATGAAGTGAAAAAAATAGTCCTAATTTATGAAAAATGTTATCGCTAACTCATTAAATTAAATTAGAATTTAATTATAATTTGTGTGTTTGAATATTCCAAACTTTAAAGATTTGAGTAAGATTTTAAGATTTGTGTGTTTGAAATCAAATAAAAGAGAAAATAAATATAGAGAAGATAGTATAAAGATAAAGCTATATATAGGATTTTAGATGAATATTAACTAGTATAAATATCTTAAATACATCTTTGTAAAAACACCGAAAGATATCAATCTTGAGTTATTTTATTTTATAACTGTTGATAATTATTTTATTTTATTTAGATTATTTGTTTTTATTTAAATTGTTTTTTGAGTCTTTTAATGCATTTAGACATGGTTGTCTAACACACTAATTTTTTATCTTATTTAGTTAAGAGTTGTTTTATACTTTTTGTTTATTTATTTTTAATATATGTTAGTTGTATTTTAGTTTTTTAATGTATATAATTAGAACATGATGTTCTGTCATTGCCACTATAAAAACCTCTAATGTAATTAATAAGATAAAATATTATTTTATTTACGAAATAGAATAAATTAAATGGAGATGACAATCATTTTTTATTAATGAATGTACATCTAGTTAAATAATGCATTTGGGTTTGCAAAGGATAATAGATAAATTAATAAATAATTACTATTGAAATTACTTTATATTTATAGTGAAGATTAAATTTATTATTATGTATTTTTTAAGCCAAAGTGGTAGACCATATATATATATATATATATATATATATATATATAACTGGTTTAAGCTGAGACATATTGGCCGAGGAAGAACCAGCAAGAAAACCCCCAGTGGCAATCCGAGTAATTGATTTTACAAAATATGAAAAGGACCAATAAGGTCCCAGAATAGTTGACCAGTTGACCAATTGTCTAATTACAACATTACATCTGATCATACCCTTTTACGGCCAAAAAACCCTAATAGAATTGTTTTATTACAACATTACATCTAATCATACCCTTTTACGACCAAAAAACCCTAACAAAGAATACATACTATATATACCCCTATCCCTTTTTACATAACACTGACAATTACATATACTTTGTTTTAACATGGAAAATGACAGTCTGAAAATAGGCCAGCATTAAAAAGATGTAGATTTTCTTCCATCACGCTGAAAGCCATTAACCGAACTTTCCTCTGTTTCCACATGTTTTCCTTTGCGATGACTATCATGCTCAAAGGAGGGGGTTGTTTTGTTTATATTAGGTACATAACGATAACAAAACTTCTTTTTAACAACTTTTGATGAAGATGGAATTTGCAGGTCATGAATACAAACATGGCTTCTCAAGAAAGAAATTGCATGATATTTTCTTTTAAAGTCATCAATCTCCTCCATAGAAATAGCAGACTTATATTTGTTTAGAACTTGGTATAGATGTGCAGAAGTATCATGCATTGTAGATAATAACATGCCATGAAATATCTCAGCATACTTGTAATATTCAAGAAGTGCATGAGATTTTAGATTTCAGCCAAGATCAAAACAATTAGAATCTTTAAAATAAAAACACAATTAGAGGATAATTTAAATACACAAAAAAATTGATAAGGTTTTGGAGAGATCAAGCAAGGATTATGGTTTGAAGGTTATTAAACAAGGTTTTAGTGAAGATTTAAAATAACATTGAAAGATAGGATATTATTCTATTGAATTGCTTTTGCACATATTATAGGTAAATAATCATAATGTGAGTTTTAGAAAAAATTATGAGGAATGAAAGACTAGACAATCGTATATGTGAAAAATAGTAAACTAAACCAATGATAATAATTGAGAAAGGTAGTTGAAGTTTAGGAAGAAATTTTGGAAACTTAGTCATGATGATTTTTAATAGTTAAACTAAAAAATCATACCTAATTGTGAATCCCTTGAGTCAAAATAAACTAGAAAACTAAAACTATAAACCCTAATATGTGAATTCAAGGCTAAGGTTAATACATCATACATGAAGAGCGAATTCCTATTTAATTCATGTGCATAATATGGAATTATGTTGACATGTATTATATTTTTTATTTATACTTCAATCAATTTCATGTATATGTCTTAGGAATTGCATGTCTTAGGAATTGCACCTTTGAGGAAATTGTGACTAATTGATGTTTTGATTGAAATGGAGGATTATTTTTAATGTCAAGAATGATTGCTTATTGTTGAATCGAATTTTGCATGATCATTGAGAGATATGTTATGATACATGTGTAAAATTAATTTTTGATTTAGTACTATTTTTGGATTGATCTAGGAGTTGTAGAAACACTATTGGACATATCTAAGTAATCATATTACAAAAATTGTACCTAAACACCAACACCCAAGTCTGTCATGGTGGGACAAGATAGAAGCACGACAATCCTTATTAGGTGTTAGTGTCTTAGGAAAATATAAAAGCACCCTTGTTGGTTGCTATTGTCCCCAAAAATAGAGAGGAGTGACCAAGTCTAGTGGTAGTGTTCTTATTTTGATATCTAATTGTTCTATTTTTTTTAGTGAAATCCTAAAGTGAAATACTAAAGCAACCACTACCAATAGAAACATCCACTTGCACTTGAGTGAAATCCTAAAGTGAAATTCTAATCCTAAAGTGGAGGCTCCTCATCCACTTGCACCTCTTATTACTCACAATCATGTTGATAGCAATTGTTAGTGTGAACTCCTATTCACATGATAAGTTTACTTAGGAGTTAAGTTAGTCCTAGGTGTCATTTCTATAAGTTAGTTATAATGGGGCCATGTATCATTATTTACTTTTAGTTATTTAGGAATTTAATAGTTATCTCATGTATTTAATTTTTTACACTAAGCATGTTTGATATTTGTATCAAGGGTAGTTTTCATAAATCATCGCACCTTGCATATATATATTCAAGGTTCCTCTACATAGTATTATATCTCATAATCATGTTTTCATGTTCATTGATTAATATCAATTCTTAATATTCATGCAAGCTCATGTTGCAACACTTTCTTGTGGATTGCATCTTTCTTGGTTGATCGTTTGAAGATTGTAGCTTCATTTGGGTTCATTAGCATTTCCAACATGGTATTAGAGCTAAGGCCTTGTAAAGCCTGTCTTGAATTGGAGAGTTGAGTGTTTTCTTGAGGAGAAAATTCATTGCAAGTCATAGTTTGTGAGGGTTTCAATTTTAGGCTAGTTGCCATCATCAAGGAGATAGTTGATTTATGGAGCAGATTGGTCCAGATCTAACCTCTCTATTGCATTCAGAAGGCCCAAAAACCCCTAAAATTCCTATCTAATCATAAAAAATTGACACTTTTTATCAGAGGGAATCATAGGTTTTGTAGTGTAGGAAAATGTATCCCTTTACATTTTCACACTTGTTTGGGCCCTCCCTACTAAAATTGGGCTTCTTTATGCCTTATTTGGTCCTATTTTGCATCCGAAAGCCTTATTAAATGCATTTTTATGAGGATAATCTCGACATTTAACAAATGAAAATCATAATTCAATGTTTGAGGTTGTGTGTTCTAGATCTAGTGATCTAGGACTCATACGCGAACTTGAGCATATGGGTCCCACCTAGGTTTTAGGGCCTAATTTTAAATATTGCTTTAAACAAGACACTTCTTGGAGTTTATGTCCTATGTTTAGGACATAGGAATCATACGCCCAAGGTGGTGTATGAGTCCCGCTTTAACCAGGACCTATTTTTAATCAAATTCTTGGTGGGATTTTATTATCCTAGAGCAGATGTTGGCTTGTGTTGTAATTTTGGGAAATTTGGCATCAACAAGTATATCACAAGGGTCATTTCACCTATTTTACCTAGAAGTTTTACATGCAAGCATTCCTATAGAAAAATATTATAATCAAGAGTGATTACAAGAGAATTCAAGAGAAATCATCATATTTGAGCCGCATGCAAAATTAGCATATACGCATCCATTCATCACTAATCAAGTTCACCTCATCCATTCATCGCAAACTTCAATTTCAATCTCCTAAAGGTAATCAACTTTATCAATTTAATCTTATCATTATCAATTTTAGCTAAATAAATCAAAATATCTAAGCAAAGGTTAAATCACCTAATCCTCTTTAATTAACTAAATCAGGATTAAATCTAACCTAACCACCTATCACATCCTCTAGCTTTTCCCACTTGCACCAATAAATCATTTTAATTCATTTATAAATTCATCATTTTTCATCAACATGGCATCTTGAGGAAATTCCCTCAAGTTTGAATACAAAAAACAAGTGGATATGTACATCCAACAAGTCATTTATTAGCTCTTACATGGCTCTTACATGTCCCTTGCACAAGTCAAACTCAACATTTATTTCACAATTTGAATTTGAAATTTTCCCCTCTTGGGCACATTTATCAAATCTTGCACATGCATCAACCATTCACATGATGACAAGTGGCCTCTTCCTATTGGCCAAATATTTAGTCCCACATCCTCCATGTTTGGCACTCTTAGCATTTGAAAATCTAAAAATAGAGGCAGCATTCTTCAAGCAAATCCTCCACAACTCCACAATCTCTTGCAAAGTCACCTCTTAAAATTAAGAACTGATTTTACCTTATCCACTCCATCTCATATCGTATCATTTAGCTTATCTATCAAGAATTGGGGAAAGGACTTTCCACATCAAAGAAGCACCAATCCACTTATGAAGTGAAGGTTTAATCCATTTTAGATAGGTTTACATGTTTATGATTTCTTTGTAATGCTTTTTATCATGTTTCCTTGTCTTGATGTGATTAAGAGCTTCATAAGGAGTTTGATTATTGTTTTTGGCTAACTTGACTAATAGTTTGTTGTGTTGATTTAGATAGCCATGCCTCTTCCTAGTACTTGCAAACAACATGAGTAAAATGTGGTTAAACAAGGATTTGCAAGTTAAAGTCATGATTCTATGAAATCCATTTACAACCTCAAACTAGGAATGAAAATAACAAAGAACACAATGAAATAGATAAAACAAAGATTAAATCCTAATTAGATGTGCAAACTCATGATCTCATGGGGGAATTGGTGCCAATTCGATGTGAAAATTGGCCCTTTCCCAATTCCTATGATGAAATCTTGATATGTTGAAGATGATATTGATCCACTTTGATGAAAGGCGAGAACTCCAAGCCAAATCTGCAAAAATCCTAGCTAATAATTCAATGATGGATGGAAATGGCTAAATATTTTAGCATGGCACTTTGTTTGGATCATGGATGGATAAAATGAAGGATGATCTCTTCATTTATAGAATGCTAAGATGGATGAATGCCAAAAATGAAGCAATGTGGGACTAACATTCAACTAATGGCAAGGTGCCACTTGTCAACATTTGATAGGATGAAGGTTGAGCACATTTTGATCCATGTACAAGTTTGAAATTTGAATTTGATGAGATGACATGTTTAGGGGGGATGAAAGATGAGTTAAATGCCAAGTGGGAGACATGTAAGAGACAATGTAAGAGCCTTAAATTCTTTGTTGGATGGACAAGTTCATTTGGGGAGATTTCAAACCTGGAGTGAACATTCCCTTTGATGCCATTTTGAAAGTAAAATAGGAATTAAAATCAACTAAGTTCTGATTTAATTGCAAGCTAAAAACCCAGAGGACTGAAGTGATTAGGAATTAGCATTAATCATGATTTGGATTAATTTAAATGATGTTAGTTGATCTAACCATTTCGACTAGGATTTTAGGATTTAAATAAATCAAAATGAGAAGAGAATGATTTAGACCTAGCTAAATAAATATTTATTATTTATTTAACCAAAGGTGTTGATAGATTAAATTAGATAAATGTTTGATTTATTTAATTTAATTAGATGAACTTTAGAGATTTAATCAAATAATATGGATTATTTAATTAAATCAAAGATAGGAAGATGAAGTGACCTAGCTAATTACATAGAGATGATGATTTAATTAAATTGGAGTGGGATTTATTTACCGGAAAGGGGAATTCTCGATGACTTTAATCGATAGGGAGATTTGATTAAATGGTTAGACCAAGGATGATTCAAGAAGAATGGTGTTAGTAAAGGACTGATGCAATTTATGTCAATCAATATATTTTACGTGTCTATAGGAGCAACATTCAAGATCCATTATCGTGTCAAAGGCTTGATGCATCATGCATGTGGTTTTGAGCTAGTGTTGTGATGTATTGTTCAAGATCAGTTCAAGTATTCAAAGGAATTATCTTTCATCAAGAATCATGATCAAGATCTACATCCATTAAGGTACTTCATGCTTTTTTGTAGATCTACAAGGTTTCAAACAAGGTTCTATTGTTTCATCTTATGTTCTATGTTCCATTTCATTCATGCTTCATTTCTCATTAAGGTTTGATTACCAAAATAGGGTTTGACCAAGGAAAACCCTTATTCCCTAACACAATTTTTTTTTCCATATTCATGTGTGATTACAGATTTAGGTGAATTGGAGCTTAAAGATCCTTTGAAGACAAAGTTGCAAGATTGGAGAGAGTTGCAAAATTTGTCATAAGAAGTTGTCAAGGCTCATCAAAAATCTCAGATCTAGAGCAAGATATCCAACTTATTTACATTAAACCAATGGGAAGATGCTTATTTAATCCATATTCAAAGGCTCACAAAGTTTTAGTTCAAAATTCTACTCCTAGGACACTTTTCACTTTTTCAGGACACCATGCAACAGTCTGTGCATATGAGTCTTAGTACACCCTTTTTTCCAATCTTTTGCAGATCTAGATTAGTTACCAGGAGATTCCATATTTTGTCCAGAAACCCTAGATTGGGACTAAATTGCCCAGCTTGGCGTATGAGGCCTAGTACACCTCAAAAATAATTTTTTTAGAGTTGTATTTTTTAGAGTTGTAGAATTTGCTTTAAAGCCATTAGTTTTCCAGGTTCCTTTCTATCTGATTTCTATTTGTTCATTTGATTTAATGTTCTCAAGTTTCTAGGGTTTAGTGCATTAGACTTTGCATCTTTCCTTTGAAAATTCATGTTTTAATGGTGAACCCCTCCTTTTAATCATACCTAAGGAAACCACCTAGTAAAAATTCCCCTTTCCCTCAATTGAGTCACTTGATTGAGGGATCTTGGTTTCCTAATGAACTAAAGTGCGAAATAGGTCCCCAAAGTTGTCCATCTCCTAAAAGGTGGACACACCTATTTCCCCTTGTGTTCATTTTGGTGAACCTAACCTTTGGATACTTGCATTTCTGATTTGGAGAACATTGTAATCCTAGATCTAGCTTACATTAACTTTGCATTAGTTATTTGCATTTAGGTCTTCTAAACATTGCATTAGTGAAAAGTACATATAGGTTGCATTTTTACATCTTAAGCCATTCAATTTCACTGAAAATCTATAATTGCAAACAGTCAAGTCAACATACAAGTTAGAAACCTTAGAAAAAAAATTAGATTTCACTGAATTTGGTGTAAAAACCCTAATCTAGAACTCATTCACCCATCTGGGTGATTTAGTCCCTGTACAGGTGGTTTTTGTAGATTTTTAGGAATTATGTGTTGACTATTTTTTAGCATTTGAACCTTCCAGAAACCCTAATTGGAACTCATTCACCCATTTGGGTGATTTAGTCCCATATTAGGTCTGAATCTGCATTTTACAACATTAAAAACTTCATTTATGTGCTTCTTTTTGTTGTTATCATATCTCTATTTCAGTTTGTTGATATTTTGTTTCATTCATTTCATTAGATCTAGCTTAATTTGGTTAATTTAGTGCATTGCTTAATTTTAAATTTGCATTTACAACATTTCATTCTCAGATTTTTGCATAGTGTAATCAACAAATTACCTTGTTTAGAATTTGAAAATTTTATTTACACATTTCATTCTAAGTCATTGCACTGCATGTCAAGACTATTTTCGTTCTTGGTTTGTGCACTAAGTTTGTATAGATTAATTTTCACAAATGTTAGTATCTTTCCTTTCCAAGTTTGCAAAGAAAAAGTTCATCAATAAGCATGATAGTCAATCATTGAATAAATTTCCTAGTTATGAGAGTCTCTTAGTGCAAGAGAGTGAAAATGTTGACACCTTCCTTAATTCCACACCCCCTCCTATCTCTCATATTTGTGGGAATGATGACATGATAGAAGAAGATACTTGAGCATAGATAATCATGAAGATCATAGTTGTTCTTCTCTCGATACCTCTCCTATTAGTGACAAAGGTATTCTGGTGAAAGAAGATCCAATCATTGAGAATCATGAAAGTCTTGTTTGTCCTTCTCCCACTTGGGAATACATTATGACACAAGATGATGAGATCATTGCCACTACCTAGTTTATATTCCTCTCCCAAAACCAACCCTACTTGTGAGAATGATTTAGTGAAAGAAGATGTAATCATGGACAATCATAGAAATCAAATTTGTGAAGAGGCTATGTTAGTGTTAAGAGATCCAATGATTGTAAGTAGTAGCATTATTTCTCTCCTTCCTAATGTCCCTAACATTTGGAAAGGTCTATTTGAACAAAAGGATTCAATCATTGGTAAGCTTGAAACTAATAGTTGTTCTTCTCTTGATGCCTCCTATTTGTGATGAAGCTATTTTACAAAATATAACCATGGAATGTGATGAACCACTTTTTTTCTCCTCTCCTAAAAGCTCTCCTACTAGGGTAGATAGTATGGCACAAGAGAACGAGACCTTAGAGAAAAAGGATGAAATAATGGACAATCATAACAATCAAATTTTTGAATAAGATACCTTGGGTTAGAAGATTCAATCGATCAGAGCCATGAGAATCCTATTTCTTTGTCTTCCCTTAGGGAAAACATTATTGGACAAGAGAATTCCATCATTGATAAGTAAGAAAATTGAACCATTGATAACTCCCTTGCTTGTGATGAAGTCATTTTAGAAGAATTGACCTTTGAATGTCATAAACATCTAGGTTGTAGTTCTCCTAAAAACTCTCCTACTAGGGAGGATATCATGGTGCAAGAAAATGAGAAAATTGACACATGTATTTCAAACAATACAAATGTGATTTCCTTAGATGAAGACGATGAAGTGAAATTAGACTCCCCTTCACTAAGAGATCATGAAAATAAGGATAAATATTTTGAGGTTATGCACATTAGATATCCTTTGAAGTACTCTCCTCAGCATAAACTTATCCTTTATCCACCCTCATAACAACCACAAACTAAAAAAAAACCCGTCCTCATCCTCAAACCACCTAAGAGTAATATATCGCAACAGTCGAGCTATAGTGTTGCTCATACATATAACACTAGAAATAATCCACAACCAAGATAAACAACTCCAACATTCCTCCCATTGCCTAACCCTATCTTTCCTAGTGCCCCTCATTTGCCTTTACATAATGAAAAGGAGTATAATCTTGCTAAGATATCCTTATGGGATCTTATTCAAGCCTCCCCTCGTTATCATAACATGATTCAAAATGCTTTACAACAAGTTCCTACCCCTCCTAATGTGCAATCAAATGATGTGAATGTGAACACCAAACCTACACAAACTAACAAGAGATCAAAAAATAGGTGTCAAACATGTTACAAAGCAAATCCAATGTTCCCTATGAAATTATTTAACCAAAATCACTAGAAAAAATGAAATAACCAAAAATTGAACAAAATAAAGTATGTAATCTAAATAAAATTAGCTAAACCTCCATCCCATAGGGGGAGTGGTTCTCCTTGATGTGGAAAGCAGTCTTTCCTAAATCCATTTGATACTTTGATGAAGTGTAGATGATCTAAGTGTAAAATTGGCTATAATCTAGCTAAATTGCTTGAAAATGATAAAAATATTGAAAGCTATGAACTCAAATGACTATAATGGAAATGCATGAAGTTGTGTATCCATATTGTGAAAGGGATGCATCTATTGATAGAATCCAA
>VDFB02042376.1:0-15143 GCA_007258455.2 Sequoia sempervirens
AAAGATGTGAGTTGATTTAAAACAAAAAACTAAAGCATATAAAAAAATCCTTAAGCATTTAAAAATGCTTTGTTGATTTCTAGTTTCAATGCCCAATTCCCTTTCAACTCCAATCTTGCTTTGCGTTCGCCTGATTTCGATGCTCGATTCCAATGTCAACCTTGCACCAAGTCAATTAAGTCACAAGTAAATGAAGAAATTTGTGGATGCTCAACTACCAAACCTTTAATGAAAACACTTTTATTGTATGAAAAGGTGATTGTGTTCAAGCATGAATGATGGCACACTTTATGATTTCCTTCAACTTTCTGACTACAATAGTAATTTAAGTAGAAGATGTGACTAATGATTAACCACAAGAGAATGCCTTCTATCTTACAAGATTTTTATGCAATTAGACAATAAATATAAATATTTGAACATTGAATAACCTCCACTTTGTAATAGCTAATTATGGACATCAATATCGATATTAAGAAAGACAATGAATGGTAGAGACTAAAATAAATAGCACTAGGATTCATGGCATCTATAAACTATAGTGCATAAGCTATTATTTGCTTCTCTAAGATCAACACAGTTTCACAGAAACAACTTCAAGTTTGATATTGCTATAAATGTAAAGTGACTCTTTTTGTGTGTGGCATTTAACAGTCTTTCTTGCATTATAAATGTAACACACTAGCTGTCAAGAAAAAAAAAATTCCAACGAGATTAAGTCCAAAGAAATCCAATATTAATGAGGAACAACAAAATTAATGATAGAAGCAGTGACATGGATGAGAAACTAGTGTTAAAGATGAAAATAGTGATATTTAATGATAGCGCTTGTCTCATTTACTACGACTGCTCCATTACTCCTCTAATAAAAGATATACACCTACAAGTTACTATAAATAAATAAACACTACCAACCCCACAGTAAACTACAGCTACCCATCAGACTCCAAGATTCACTATGGTTATCTCTAGATGATTTAAATACCATTTGATTCTTATCCATACCATATCAATGCGATTTCCAATATCAGCTAAAGGAATTAACTATTCGATTAAAGAAATAGGCATATATGTCATAAATCAGAATATCATATGTTGGGAATATTGAAAGTAGAATATATTTCATTAGTAAAAAGGATCATCATACAATCCTTTTCAAAAAAAATTCTATTTTTGGCACGATTGAAAAAATGATCATGTCACGTCAATGTAGAGAGGAAGAAAGAAAACAAACAGAAACTGAATCTAAGTCTTGTGTCAATTTGCACCCTCATCTAGCTAACCATGCCTTGCCTAATGAACCCACAACTTTGGTAAATTCCATGCCTTTGCTTGTTGAGTTCACTCATCAATGTGCATATGAATGAAATAATAGCTAGTTTTTTTTGTCTTTGCAGCTCTAATCATAAGATAGACAACAATAAATTCCACCTTTTTCATCTATCTAAACACTGTATTATTTAACAAAAGCTATGGGCCACATATCAAGAATTCAAGTGGTACTAGTAGCACTCCAAAACTCATCCGTGCAGTGCTTAGAGGTTCTCCAATTTGGTGAGCTGCAACATTAAACCTATAAAATGTTTATTAAATTTAAAATTACTGTCTAGATCATAATACGATAAAATGTCTAAAGAAAATAGTAATCATTGCACTATATGTACGACACACATTTATTGACGAGAATTGATTTTTCAAGCAAATGTGATTGATAGAAGTGAATTTGAGCCTAAAAAAATTCTAGAAGTAAATGTGAATGGTATGTGTAATGCTGAATTCTGTAGTGGAATTCATTTAATCTACAAATAGAGAATGAGCTCATTGAAAATGCTTTAGAAACTTTCAAGAAAATACATTTAATTTGCATACAAAGAAAACAACAGATAAAATTTCAAGTAAATGCATTTGGCAGGTGAAGAAAATTGTGCCCAAGCTTTTAAAGAAGATTTCAAACTAATACCATTGGTATGTCCAAAGTCAGCGACCATAAATGTAGATTTTAAAAACTTCAAAAAAAAATTTAGGCTTCAATTTATTTACAAGGGTTAATGATGTTTTCATATGACGCCTTAAACAATATGATAAACAAGCTTTCCTTTCATTTGTCACCTTTGACTTGTACATAACTTCACATGTCCAACCTGCTCATAAACCTTGATTCCATTTGGATAACCAATAGCATTTGGCCTTCATCCCTTGTAAGGGAGAGTAGAGGTGAAGGAACCCATGAAACATCAAAGAGGAATTTGTTATGAAACAGGTTTGGGAAATCAAGCTCATGGAAGGGTTTCTTTCAACCTGGGATATTCACAGAATCTGAAGATTCCTTGTTTCAATTACGGAGATAAAGGTGAGGGAAATACTACATGAACTAGAGGGAGGCCACAAAAGATGTAAAGATGACATAATTTGGCATATTTGGTGTCTTGTCCCTCAAAAGGAATATACAGAAGCTCTACTTGACTAATTGTGTTGGGATTGGTGGAAAAGAGGTCTAATACATATTTTGTCTCCAAAGGGGAAACGTTCTAGGCGGGTGTGATTAGAGTAATGGTAAAACTGTGGGAGGAAATGAGGTTTCTTGCAAGCTCAAGGAAAGGAATAACATGGCCCAGACACACAACTAGCTAGAGTAGCCCTTATGTGAGATTATCAGAGGTAATAGGCTTAGTAGTGATAGTCTTGACCCATGCTTTTGCATTGTATGCAATGAATTCTATGGGTTTTAACATCTCAGGAGGACACCTAAATCTGGTAATGAATAGAAGTGTTGTTGGATATGGAAAAGAAAAAACTCATAAAAAAAATGCAATCATAGATAAAGACAACATGTAGTTTATTTTTGCATATGCATTCAATTCTTTTTTCAATAAAAATAGTTGCAGGAGTTATCACTCAAATAGAAATGTATTTAAAATGCAAAAGCATAAACAAGCACGTTATCTTTTAGAAACTTTCCAGCAAAATCATACATTAGCTTTTAAAATCTTTCCAATAAAAGCATACATTAGCTTTTAGAAACTTTCTAGCAAATGAAATCTAGTGTTTAAACTACTAGAATAGCTATAAAAAAAAATCAATATAAATTTGAATGCTAAAAATGAAATCTAATGCCCTCCTTCTAGTGTTGTAATGTGGATGTAAAAATTTGCAAATTCCTAAAACTCTAAACAATACATTTGCATGATTAGTGTTTTAAAACAAAACAAACCTTCAACATCCCTATGACATAATACATCATGCTTCAAAATGCAAACAAATGAAAAGATAACTAAAGCATATAAAACATGAAGTAAATCCTATCTCATAGTGGATTGGTGCTTCTATGGAAAGAAGTCATTTACCAATCCTTGATAATCCAATTCATGATAAAGATGCAATGCTATGATAATGGACAAAATTAGCGCTCAATGTGAAGAAAGTAACTTTGTATGAAGTTGTAGATAATTGTGGATGATCAAAGTGAACGATAACCCCTCCATTTATAGAAGAGTTTGATGAGAGAAGAGGCCAAAGGGATGAATGTGGGACTAATCTTTAGCCAATGACAAGATGCCACTTGTCAAGATGTGAGAGGATGAAGGTTGTGCATGTTTTGATGAATGTGCCAAAGAGAGGGAGATTTGAAATTCAAAAGATGGCTTGTTGGAGGGAGAAGAAATAATTTTAAATACCAAGTGGGGGACATGTAAGAGACAATATAAGAGGAGTTAATGCTATGTTGGAGGACAAGACACTTGTGAGAAAAAATTCAAATTTGGGGAATATTCTCTCTTAATGCTTTTTTGATCGAAAATGAAGATTTAGTAAATTAGTTAAAATCATTTATTTGTGCAAGTGGCAAAAGCTAGAGGATGGGATATGCATTATATTAACATTAATCATGATTTGATTAACTTAATAGGAGGTTAAGTGATTTGACCTATTTGATTTACATTTATGGATTAAAATAAGTCAAAAGAAGATGGAAAATCATTTAGACTAAGTTAAATAAATATTTTGTTTTATTTAACTAAAGGGGATGATGTTAGTATTAAAGATGAATTTATTTAATTTAAATGGAGGACTTTAGAGATTAATCAAATAAACTTGATTTATTTGATGAATGGATGAATATGAATTAATTAAATGCATGATGCTAATTTTGCATGTCTACAGAACCTTGGAAAATCATCTTCTACTTTTAGAATTTTATTTTCTTTCAAACAATGAAGCCTAGGTACAAGACTTGAAGGAATAGTAATGCCAAAAAACAAAAGTGGTAAAATAAGTTTGATGAAGCCTATAAAACATTATACATATATATTTCTCTTAATCTTCTTACAATATAACAAATAAGATATACACCTAGTGAGATATTTTATCTCATAAACAAAATATATGAAAAGACTTTTAATTAGAGAATGAAATATTTGTTTAAAGCTTATAAATCTCGACAACAATCAATATTTATTAAGCAAAAATTATCTATTCATTAACTCATTTATACATCTTTTACTCATTATATTAGACTTTTCTCCTTTAATAAATTTAACTCTTTAATATTCTATTTTTTTAATAAATATTGCGTTTATCATAGTTTCATTGCTCCTTTAGTATTCATCCTTCGGTTATGTTTTACAAATATTTGTCAGTCGACTCCCCTCTAAATAGTAAACAAGATTTATTTAAACAATGCAAGCATCAGCAGGTGGTTGCTGCGTTAATCAGGGATGTATTCTAATCCATGGAAAATGCGATGTAGCAATTATTTCAATATAGTGAAAGAATGAACATGAAATGCTGAGAGGATGGAATTGCATAAAACAACAGGTTTTATTCATGTGGCATGACTAGTGTCTATGGATTGGAATAGAGGAGGAACGATAACGGCTTTCAGCGGATGTCCTTGCCCTGAAACTCGGAAGCAGCGACTTTGATATTATGAGCGAGCCGCACATATGCCCAGTTCTCGTCTGATAAAGCATTTTTTTTGTAAAGAAGTAATTGGGGGCATTTATTATGGGGACAGGGTGTAGGTGAAACATGATCGGATTGCTCCATGTTTGTAAATGCAATACTCTTCGGAGGAGTTGACAGTTATATCGAGCAGAGACATGAACCATAAACATAAGGATAAGGACGGCAAGGAATGCATTCATTTTCATCCGCAGCAAACTTCCCATGGTTAGGGTTGAGAGTTTTAAAATATGGAGAAAAATATTAATAAACTAATTTGTAGAGGAAGGTTGAGGTGGGATGCAATGCATCATTGCAATCCATTTGTAGGGGAGCGATAACGAACAATTATACTTCAAATAACTTCTTCCACGGTGAGGCATTCAAAGTCCTATGGCGTATTGGAGACGAATTACATATCCTTTTTCTTCATCAACGTGTATCTATTTTTCAATCAATGACCGTTCATTTTCGAAGTCCTATGTTGTATTGGACACGAATCAATTTACCAATTACTAGAAACTTTTTTCCTTAAGCGTGTTATCGCCGTTCATTTTCGTAGAGCACTTGCTATTCAAATTAGAAGGTTTGACTGAGCAAACCCTTCCATTTTATTAAGGAAATATTGAAATAAACATCATGAATTAAATTTTACTATAGATACTATTATTCAGTTTTTCGCTTTGACTTAATGGGAATATAGGGAATTCACTCAAAGAGATACTATTAATACTAAATAAATATATAAAACGTTTTGTAATATGAGATCTAGTATTCTTAAGGAACAACTAGTTTCTATTTGAAATTTACTAGTGTAAATATGGTTTCTACTATTGATATGAAATAATTAGTATCTTTTTTAAATTGATTGTTGTAGATAATTTACATCTTTTCGTAAAAAAATATTGAAATAAATACACATGCAACTGGTATAATAGAGTTGAACTTTTTTCATATGATAGTAAAACTTTACACATTAGATTTCAATCTAATAATTTTATTAGCTGATAGGCTATTTGTGTGAACTTTTTTTGGAATTTTCGTCACCCTCCCCAGTTTTTGAGCCTTTCGACAGTCATGAAAAAGGTACCAGATGTCTTTGAACTTAGGTCAGAATTTTTTTCAGCCTCCGGGTTATCCATTAGCCTTCCAATTTTTTAAGCTTTTTAGTAGTCGTGGAAAAGGTGGTAGACATGGATTTCCTGCCGCATGGATAGAGAAGGCCACCAAAATTAAATGTTGGTTCACATCAACATTAATTGTTGTGTGCTTTCCGTGTACTGATGAAGGTTGTAATAACACTTTCAATTTGAAACCTTGGGAAATATAGCGAATGTCTGCAAAATTTTTGATAAGGTATTGTTGGGTCTCATTTTGTTGCTATAGCTGCTATCAAATCCATGAGCGAGGAGGGAAAGCTTCTTTGAAGATGCAAGTTTGATCAAGCATTGTCTAGCTTCTGTGAAGGTGGGCAGAGGGTATTTTGTGAGAGTGCCCATTTTTTGCAAGAAAGCTAGTGGGAAGAGGTGTGTTTGAAGCAAGTAGGAAGAGCTACATATTGAAAAAACCCTTTTGTGATATTGTTTCATTTTTTGTTTGCGGTTTGTGGTAGGCTATTTGTTTGGTTTCTGATAAGGTACTATTGATTGTTTGAAATTTTGATAAGTTGTTGAGAAAACACTATATAGTTTGTAAAAACGTATATTGTTTCATTTATGGTTCGCATTTTGTGTCTATGGTTTTGCATGGGTTTGTGATTGTGAATTTTTGTGGGTTTCCCTTTATGGCTTCCCTTTTCTGGCTATGTTTGTGAACCATCAATTTTAAGGGTTCAATGTACTTCTCTTGCACTCTTGGGACCTTTCACCTAAAAGGAGAGAGATAGAACACTAAAATTGATATGGTTCACTCAAATTAAGGAATACAAGACGAAATTATGACTAAATGAAATTATCTAAATGTAGCTAAGTGATGAAATTGATTGATTATCAATGCAAAACTAATGAAATATGCAATATTTGAAAACATAATGATGTTTACAAAAAGCTTAGAAAGATGAATAAAACACAAATGAAACTAAATAGAAAGTTGTAATTCAGAATGTGTACACCTGTGAGACTGATGAAGACTAGAAAGCACTTTGGAAATATGGTAAATTCGACTTTTATGTTGATTGGGACTCATTCGCCACCATGGGTGAATCAATCCCAAGATAGGGTTTTATGCTTAGAAACTAGTTTATGTTCACTAAGTATCTAGATCTACATCTAACTTTGATAGTCCCCTCATGAGGGACTCATTCGTCATCCATGGAAAATATGTCCACTTTCAATTTTTTACAAATTCAGATCTCAGATCTACACCTTGTCGCCTATAAGAACACTTCTTGATAGAAATTCAGATTGAGATCTTACAAAATACCTGCAAAAAAGCTCAAAATGTGTTGTATAATGGGGGGTTTGCCTTTTTCAAACCATTCGTTGGGTAATCAAACCTTGAATGAGCAAAAATATACATAAAACCCTAGCCTTAAGTGTGTTATAGACTAAGAAATTCTGAAGTATGTCAAAACCCTATTCTATTGTGCAAGAATAAGATGTACAAAGGTGATTTGAATGATGGAAGACTTCAACCATAGAAATCCTACAACATATCAAATACATGTAAATGACATGCAAAAGTAATGCAAACCTTAAGTCTAAATAAATAGAGAAGATGGAACATGGAATCACTTTGAAAACAAGTTTTTAGGTGTGATTTGATGGCTAGTTGAATCTCCTCAACCTAGGTTTCTCCATGATTTACCACAGGAATCCATCAACAACTCTTTACACTGTTGAATCTTCATGAAGAAGTGAGTTTGAAGAGCTGCAAAAACACTAGTTTGCTATCTTAAAGCTTCAACTTTATTGTAGAAAATACAAATAAAACTTGTTGTGGAAGACTCCTAAAACTTAACTTTTGAAAATACTTTGTAAAATGAATAAGAGACATGAAAAATGACCTAAAGTCATTATTTATAGGCATCAACACCTAATTTTCCTATTATCTAGACCTAAGAGGCTGACATCCATAGAAAAATTAAGTTGAATTAATTGAATTCCTGCTCAAAATTGAAATTTCCCTCAAAAGGGACTCATTCACCACCCTTGGTGAATGGGTCCAATCAAGGGGACTCATTCACCCAAGGTGGTGAATGGGTCTTACTAGTGCACTAGTGATTTTTGAAGGTGGGTTTTCAAGGCACGAATGAATTAACTAGTGTTTCTTGGGATTCAAATGAATTTTTAAGTGAAATGAACCTCTAGATAAAAAATAATGGGTATTAGGGGCCTATAAATGTTGTTTTGAAGCATGAATAATGTAGGAGTACTCAAAAGTAGATCTAAATTAAGTGTGAAATTGTCTCTTTTCTCAAGAGTGTCTAATTTTCTATGCCACATTTAGCACCCCTATGACTCTACGTGTATATGTAAGCTAAATGACTCTAAATGGTGCACTTTGTTGCATAAAAGGATAGTTATTCAAAATACTAGAGAATGAAGCCCCCAATGTAGTTATCTACAAAACCACAACATTAGGAACTACATCCTGCAACACAAGTTTGTGAATTATTGGAAAATACTTTTGTCTAACTCCTAGAAATCTAATTCGAGGGTAGATGTATGCCCCCTTGATTTCACTAGCTTTGTGGAGGTGGAATCAAGGTAGCAATCTAGCCACGTCGAATACGGGACATCATATCATAGGGAATTTCCAAGTACCATGCCAAATAACAATAGATGATTGACGATTTTAGGTGTGGAATCACGATTCCAATGCATCAAACGACATCGAAAATGGAGTTCCTTTGCCCCCATTAGGTTGTTTTGAACAAAAGATGCTTTATTAAATCTTAAGAGAAAATGACCCTAATTTAATGCATAAGAGTAAAAGTGATGAAAATGCGTTAAAAGAGGTAGAAGAAAGTAATTTTTCACTTACTATTTTATTTTACCTTCTTGTATCTTGATAGTGATGAGTGTTATGAGAAGATATGAAGTAGATAGGATTATAAACCTTCGTGACTAGATGAGTTTCGAGAACAGATGGCAAACGAAGAGCTGTACCATGAGGTGAATTGATTCTGCAAGTTCAATTTAGTGATTTTGCAATGATTTAAGGATTTTTAATGCATTTATAATTTAATTTAGGATCTTGGAAGAAATTTCTCAAAGTGTCCCATTTATTTACAAAGTGTCCCTTTTGTTCCCAAAGTGTCTCATCTCTTCGTAAAGTGTCCCATCTCTTTGTGAAGTGTCCCTTTTCTTTGTGAAGTGTCCCAAAAGGGTTCTAAAGTGTCTAGGGCCTTTAGAAAGGAACACTAGAGTAACTTTAACACACTTGCATGATGAGTAATTTGGAAATGAAAGAGATTAGATGAATTTTTTTTAGAGCATATTATTATGATTTTGATAGGTTCCAACTCGATCGTGACAGTGGCTAGGAGGGAGATAGATTAGCTTTCTCAAAAATTTAGCGCCAACACTATCAACAACAAAGATGGAGTATTTGCAGGCAGTAGGCATCTATTGGGAATATCTGATGTAGCGGCTGATGATCAACATAAGCAAGGATAGTCCACACAGATTCGTATTACCATATCACATGCAGTAGGTACAATAGACATTAGGACTCAAGGTCAGAGAGAGACTAGCATGTCCTCCATGCACCCTAGAGAGGATGAGGTTGATATCCCTCAGCCGACTGGTGACATAGGTGATGATATTTAATTTTATACATGTACTTTAGCATTTTATGCTTTATATATATATCATGATGATGTTTACTGAAAGTCTACCTTTTCTATCTTGCAAGAGTGATGAGAAATTGGTGAGATTTGTATTGTCAAGTTGTTGTAGAGATAGTCACCACATCCATCAATGAGGAGGAGATGGATCCTAACTACATGCCCCCACTGATCATGGAGGAGGAGCTAGAGTCCCTCAGACCTTTCGCTAGGCTATGGGTAACGTATAGGAGTTTAAGGAGACGACTCCATTGAGCTAAGGTCTTAGCATAGTCATCCTAGACTCTAGTAGAGGTGGATAGACTACATGGAGAGCTAGCACATGTATGAGTGGAGGGGGAACAGATGGTAGAGGATCAGCTTGTGGCTCTTGGTTGAGTACAAGGTTTGGAGTATGCATTTAGAGTTAGCAGATCGTGATCATGATTGCACACGACCATCTCATGGTGTCTAAGGAACAAATCATGTGCACCAGAGCCTGAGGGGTCTAGCTCTCATAGACCTTGGTGATTTTGTTTATGATATTGAAATGTATGTAAAATTTTTGAGATATATATATATATAAGCATTTGATGTTGTTACAATTTGTCTTTATGTGTTTGAATACTAAATGGAAATGTGATTAATTAAATAACTTAGTTAAAAGTATTTAATTAATGACTCCATGATTTAACATAATCGATGGGATCTAATGTAAAACATATTTCAATTTCACTTTAGATCCAACACTGTTGAATTAAAGAAAGTATGTTAAATGAGATACAATTATAATTCTTGTAAGGATCAAACTTAACATAGCAGGAGGATGAATAGTATGAAATCTAAAGTAATTATAAAAAGAACATAAATAATTACCATAGTGTTCAAGGAAAACACATGATTAGGTGTTAGGAATGAAGCAACATGAAAATTGTTTAGAATGAAACCAAATAAATTTAGACAACACTACTTTATAATTCATACTCTTTAGGATTACTAGAGATAATACCAATGCAAATGCATGCAATTAATAGGTTCCTTAAGGGGTGTTCCATCAAGCTCAGTTAAGACATAAGCACTAGACCCATAATTGGTACCAATTATTTAAGGTCCTAACCAATTCAGGCTGAATTTATCTTTATCCTCATGGTTAGTGTTAGTATTGTATTGATTCTCATAGAGAAAAAAATCACCGTTACGAAACGTTCAAGGACTGACATGAGTGTTATGTTTTTGTTGTAATTTCTTAATGTAAGCTTGGAGATGCTAAAGAGTGTTAATGTACTTTTCATTGAGCATCTCAAGCTGATGGAATCATTGGTTTTTATAAGTGGCATCATCAATAAGGTCTTGAAGAGTAATTCATAGAATAGGACTTTCTAACTCCAAGGGCATAATCGCATTAGTACCATAAACAAGGTTATAAGGTGTAGTTCTTGTGGAAAATCTAACACTTGTTCGATAAGCCCAAAGTGCATAATGTAATTGCATATTCCAATCCTTATGATGTTTCTTAATAGTTTTCTTTAGGATTTGTTCAAGGATCTTATTATTGCTTTTAGCTTGTCCATTGGATTGTAGATAGTACTGCGTAGAAAAGCGATGTTGGATGTTGAATGTTTCAAGGAATTTCTTGACTTCATTATTCTTAAATGGGGTTCCATTGTCTAAAATGATTGTGGAAGGAAGTCTAAAGGGAGCAATTATGTGTTAAAATATGATACAAAAAATTAATTTAGCATTTGTAGATCAAGAAGGAAGAGCTTCTACCCATTTTGTGAAAAAATCTGTTTCGGTTGTGATAAATGTATGTCCAACAAAAGTGGGTGGTGAAAATTTTCCAATAAGATCCAATCCCCATACTGAAAAATGACCAAATGGGAATTTGGGCACAAAGCTTAGAAGCAGCGGCATGGATCAAAATTGCTATATTCTTGACATTTGTGACATTGTTTAATGTAAGAAAAATAGCCTTTCTACATATGTCACTAATAATATCCTATACAAATAAGTTTTTGGACTAATGATAGTCCTCCAAAATGACCTTTAGAGGCACCAACATGAGCCTGCTCAAGGGCTATAGGAATTTCAGTATCCTTAAGAAACCTTAGTAAGAGAAAATTTAAGGATCTTCTATACAACACATCAGCGAGGATTACGTATTTGGTTGGTAGTTTTTGTAAACGATTTTGAGTATTTGTTGTTGTGGGATCAGGATCGGTACCATCTTTTAAATAATTTTATATCGTATCATACCATTCATTTGATTTGTCTTGAGTTGTTGTTAAAAGGTCATCTATGTGAGTATAAATTGAAGGTTTCATGATGGGGTGAATAACGAAGGTGAAATATGTTGAAGGATCATGTGGGGATATAAGAAAGGTTGCACTTGCCATCACATCCACATCTTGATTGTCTTTTCATGGGATGTTATCAATGGTGAATGATTCAAATTTCTCTAATAGTTTCATTGTGAGATCCTTGTACATTGATAATTTTTCATGTTTAGTTCGATATCTTTGCCACACATGGTTAAAACAGCTTGCAATCTTGCGATTACAACCTCATACTTAGCCGTGTTATTTGTACATAGGAAATTGAACCGATAGAACTAGGGAATAGGCTTTCCATTAGGTAGAATTAATACCACTCCAACACCAGAACTTGTTCAACACTTGGATCCATCGAAATACAATTCTCATGTTTTAACATATGCGGTCAAGACACTATCATCAAGAAAGGATTCATTATTAGGTAAAGCTAGAGAAGGGGCCTCAAATAAGTGATTAGTTAACAACATCACCACTTAGCTAAGTGTCTAGAAATATTTATTTTATTAAAAAGATGCTTAAGGGGATCAAATTTTGTTATGACTTGTATTTTAGCACTTCGTAAATAATGTCACAATTTACTAGTAGTGAATACAAGATCTAGGCATTGTTTTTCAATTGGTGAATATCAATTTTCATAATCAATTAAATTTTGAATAATGTAATAAAGAAAATGTTATTTTCCATGTTCATCTTGTTGAGCCAACAATGTTGCAAGAGCATGGGCTGATGCGGCTATATATAGGATAAATGGTTCGTTTGGAACAATGGGTTGTAAAATAGGTGGGGTTGCGAGGTATTCCTTTAAACTATCAAAAGCCTATTTGCAATCCTCATCCCAATCAAAACATACATCCTTTTTTAGAAGATGTGTTAAGGGTAATGTGTGATCAGCTAAAGATGTAACGAAATTATGGATAGCTTGAATTTGGCCTTGTAACATGCACAATTGAGAAATGTTCTTAGGAGGTGGCATGCTAATAATGACATCAATTTTCTTTGTGTCCACCTCAATACCTCTATGAGATATGACAAACCCCAAAATTTTACCACTAACTACGCCAAAGACACACTTTTTTATATTTAATCTCATGTTAAATTTACACATTCATTTGAATATTTTATGAAGAAAATATGCATTGTCTTGTCTTGTTAAGGATTTAGCAAGGATTTCATCAACATAATATTCCAAGATTCTATGTATGTAATCATGAAATATCAAGGTCATTTCTATTTGATAAGTTTCTCCTAAATTCTTTAAACCAATAAGGCATCACAACCCAGCAATACATTCCCCAAATAGTTGTAAATGTAGTTATGTATTGATCTTGAGTATTGATAAGGATTTGTTTATAACTAGAAAATCCATCCATGAATTACAACAAAGCTTGTCTAGCAGTTGAGTCCATGATCATGTCAATATTAGGAAGCAAAAAGTCATCTTTCAAAGAGGCTTTATTCAAATCCCAAAAACACATGCATAACCTAATACAATTATTGGGTTTAGCAACTACTACAATGTTTGAGATCCAAGGAGAATAATCAATAGGTCGAATGAAGCTTGCATCAATGAGTTTTTAAGCTCTGCTTTAACATGCAAGGCTATGTTAGGGTATTTTTTGTATCTTTTGGTGAATAGTTTTAGCATTTTTAGCAAGAACGATGTTGTGTGTCACAATTTTCAGGTCAATTCCTAGCATATCAGAGTATTTACAAGAAAAATTTTCAAGAAAATCATGAAGTAAAGTTGTACTATCCTCTTGTTCTTCATCATCAAGGCACTTCCCAATTTTAATAACTTTGTCTGTATCCTCTATGTCCACTAGCACATCGATTGTATCTCCTAAGCAGACTGCATTAGACTTAGGAACTTCAGGATCATATGGTTCTTCAGTCATATCACTATCATTTTGCTTGTTAATTATCACAACACAAGTAACTTATTTCATGGGAACTCGTAGTAGAGGATGTGTTATCATAAAGTCCTAACATTTGTTTTATAGTTTCATCACTATCAACATACTACCATGATAATGATAAGTTCATATCAAGCAATTTAGGATGTTTTATTGTGAATTTGTGTTTTGGTTGACATGTAATAGTGTTGATATTCCAAGATGGTCTTTAAGTAGCTTTTGAAATCTCAAAAAAGAATATCCCAACCTAGTTTTTGTCTCTTGTGTATTAGGTTCTATAGGGGCACAAATTCCTTGTTCGTGCTTTCCACACCCTTTTCCAGTATATCCTAATTGCTTCACAAGTTCATAGCATTTTTCATAAATTATTTCCATTTCTTTAAGATTAGGCAAAGATTGATAATCTATCTCATCAAAATTTGGTGTATACATTGTGTTTTCTTCCAAATTAGAGGAGATAGATGTTTGAGAAAATCTTTCCAAATTTTAAGTTGACATGACGGTTGGTTGTTCTTGTTTCTCATATTTCTTTTGTGTGATTATGTATTCTCCCTTAAATAAAGACGTCAATTTTAAGGATGCCCAATCATAACCAAATAATTTAGACATTAATTCCTCATCTTGTTGTTCAATTTTGAGAGGTTCTATATTTGATGTTGGAATTAATGTATTCAGAGGACTTGTGGTTCCTTTTTCAAGGTGCAAGCAACATTCAAGCTCAAGGTCTATTTCAACTTGATAAATGTTGTTGTTAAAGACATTTCATTATGCGATGAAAAGTTGAAGGCATTGCATTCATCTTGTGGATCCATGGTCTACCTGAAAGAATATTATATGAAATATCATAAGGCATGACATGAATAGGAGTTTGTATAGTAGCCACCCCAATTTTAATAGGCAAGGTGATTACACCGAGTGGTTGCTTTTTTGTATTGTCAAATCCTCGAATGGATAAGGAATCAGGTTTTATTTGTGATTTTTCAATAGTAAATCTATCAAGGAGATTCACACTACACACATTAAGGGAAAAACCATTATCAATGAGGGTTCTCTTGATACCTATTTGATTGAATTGAGAAATTATCATAAAGGCTTCTTTTTGTTTTCACATCTCTAAAGGAGGAAGCTCATGTTGATGAAAAGTAATGTCTAGATTAATTTTATGAATTCCATGTATTAAAGCTGCCTCAT
>VDFB02042379.1:0-34459 GCA_007258455.2 Sequoia sempervirens
ATTATAACTTAAGTGATTTGCCTTGAGGGGTGCGCCATCATTAAAGGGGGGGCCAGTTTGACATTTGATTTATATTAAAATATTCAGCAGGAGACTATTGAAATATTAAAATATTAAAATGTGAATATTTTATCAAAACCCTATTCTTAAGGAAATCGCACTTTTCAGCATAAGAGAGGATTTGCCTTGGGTTTTGAGCCATTATGTGATTATTGAATTTGAGAAACTGATCAAATTGATCTGAGCACAGAACCTTAGGGTTTGAAGTTCGAATTCCTTGGAGAACGAGCCATCTCCACTGGAAGCAGTTCAGAGGGTGTGAGATAACACCTGATCTATTGCAGCTGAGAGATTTCTTCACACAGGAGGAATCATTGAACGTCAGAGATATTCATATTCAGAGTTTGCAGAGAAGAATTCATTCAGAAGACCATCTTTCATTAAGGCGCACCATTTCTGAAGATCTGGAGATTTGTGAAGAGGCCGTACCATCATTATTGCTGTTTTCTGTTCTGGCCGTACCTGTACCAGGCCGTACCATTCATCTTTCAGGCCGTACCAGCTAGAAGAGAGCCGTCCTTGGGTTGCTAGAGGAAACGCCTTGTTTGAGATCATCTTTCATCATTATTTGAAGGCGCCTAATCTTGGAGATCATAACTGAAGCACCAGACAGAAGGAGAAGGCAATTCTACACCTCAGCCGTACCAGTTACAGCAGTGCCTTTATTGCAATCAGTTTTGCCAGGTTTTTTAATAAATTCCATTATTTCTTGCTTGCATGCAACTAGGTATTTTTGTAATCTCTACAGAAGATCAAAATAAAGATACTGGCATTCTATTTCCATCAATTCCAAAGTCATTTAATTTTTATTGAATTTATTTCAATTATTTGCAAAATCGTACCTTTTCATTTATTGCATCAAAAACACAAAAACAAGCAAAAAAACCAAAAACCTTCAAAAAGATCAGAAAGACAGTTAGATTCAGAGAATAGGAGAAACTAGGGTTTCTACAGCTGGCTATTGTTTTAAATAAAATAACTGGAGACTTTCTGGTATGTCTGTTATTCATGATCTCATTGTTTCAGTATAATAACAACTTCTACATTTCCATTCTGTGAGAAATTGCTTTGTATTTCAGTTTACAAGCTTAAATATGCTGTGCCCCTTCTCTTCTATCTATCAAACTTTCTTTAAAAAACTAAATAACACTTAAAGATTTAAGGAAAATTGGGGTTTTGAGTTGAGAGCCAGCAGGGCTCATCACACATATGCATTGACAACTAAGCCACTATATGCGGTAATATTTCACCTTTTATTCCCATTATACATCATGTCTATGAAAGTGGGAGCCACATTCAAAACTGCAATGCAAAGAGCCTTTGCAATGCAATAATAATTTTCCATTTATCTTCCATTGCATATAATATTTGCCAAATTGGAAACCAAATTAGCATTTCCTTTTAGAAGAGACAAAGCTATGGTGCATCATGGGCATGAAGGTGGGGCCCTCACTCAAAACTACTACGTGAAGTAGTTGTGCGATGCAATAGAATGTTGTCAACTGGAAACCATATCAGCATTGCCTTGGGATAGATAGACCCATTGTGCCTTGCGGGAGTGAAAGTGGGATCCACCTTCATAATTGTGATGTGGAATTGTGCGATGCAACAAAATGTTGCCTATTGTTACAAGTTGCAAGACTTTTGTAATTACTTCATGAAACGAACACATAAGCATTAATGGGCCAATCATAAGCCATCAACTCAATGTGAGAACAACACAACATTGTATGAATTGACAGATATGACTCTGCATTTAGAGACACATGGCATGATGTCACTAGCTCATGGTTTTAGCAAAAAACTTCAAAAGAAAACCTTGATGTGAAAGACCCTTGTGATACAATAGGAAATTGACACATGGTACGTCGATGGGGACTTAAAGTTGCAACGTGATCGTGATAGAATATTATAAGGAATAAAACAAGTGTGGGCAATTACTGATAGGCGAAAGCTAGGGGCTGGTAGGATGACAATATTCAAGGGGATCATACTGTAAACTTTAGTGAACAAACTTGAAAAACCGATCAACATTAGAATAGAAGAATACAGTAGCAACCCACACAAAGGAAAATAAATCATAAAGACTAGGGTTTTAGCAAAAGATATAAAGGAAAACCCTTACGAACCAAAAAGACTGAAACCCTAAGTATCTTATCAAGAAAGACGAGAACTACTATAGTATGGAAATTTGAAATAAACTTACAAATTTGAAAATTATATTGTAGAATATCAATGGAGATTTAAACTAATATGAACTAGAAAACAAAGAAAATCAACAATACTCGAGCCATACACATAACATAGAGATTTACGTGGAGAAAACCCTTTTTAGTAAAAAAATCCACCGAAAAAGAGGACAAGTTTGCATTATTTGAAATACATTCAACTTCCTTAAATCATGCATCCAATCTAACAACATTCGTGTACTTGTAAAACTTCTCATCAATGTCTCCATCTACAGCCCTCAATATATAGACTCATGGAGACCCAAAATACCACCATAAAGCATTACCATGGGTCAATACAAGGTTTGAAAAAACCATGGTAAAAATCCATACGACCCTTACATGCTAAACATAGTCTCTTTCATGATTCTTACACAATCCCACTAATTTAGACATCGCATACAATTCCTATAAATTTGGGAGATTCTCTTACAAGTTTTCCATAATTGACCAAAAGAATAATCCCAATAATTTAGCCATGTTGAATACAATCCCTATAAAATAGGAGACACTCTTGCAAGTTGCCATAGACAAATAATAATAGCTATGCAAAGATTTTCTTAGATTATCATGGCTCCTTAAAAAATAGCTAACCATGATTTGACCTTATCACCTCATAAGTATAATAATTAAATAGTTCTCCACTATTAGTGGGCCTCACATCCCTTATAAGTGCATAAACAAATAATGACATGGAATAATTGAATATATAGGATTTACAAGGTGAATGGCACTTTAATCCTAATAGAACATTCCAACAAACCCCAAGGATTTTTTCCCTGTAACGGGGGAATTTACAAAATGTCTTTCCCACTATCCTCAAAGCCAAAGCCCCAACAAGGGACACCTAAAGATGTTGGCTAGGGTAATGTCCAAACATCTCTCTATCGTCCTATGGCTCTTAGGGCATCCTTAACATGAAAAGAAAAACATTTTAAATTTAGAAAAAAACCACAAAAAACTAACATAATTTCTACCCTAAACCTACACCTAAAAGGGGACCCAAACCTAAAAAACATTTGAAATGTGCTCTTTTGCAACCATCAAAAGGGAAGAGGAAAAGAAGAAAAGTGAAGAAGAGGAAGAGAATGAAGAATAACACCTATACCAAATCCTTGAGGTATGTTCCTAATTATCATCAATTGTTCATCTTCCCTTTTTCAAGTTCTACTTCAAAGGTCAACTAAATCATTCATGAAGTTGTTTTTCAAGAAATTTCCATGAATACTAAATATTAAATAATGCTAAATGGGATTGCAACTTCTGTGTATCCTCTTCTTTTGTGCCCCATGCAACCTGAAATAAGAAAATGTAAGGAAAATCTTTGTGATTGTAGCAATTAGTGATTGTTTTAACTTTTTAGTTGCAATGGGATAATAAAATAGTGGCTTTGACATCCTAGATAACTTGAAGAAGGATTGGAACTTCTATGTATCCTTTGCATTTATAGCTAGATTGACTTGAAGGAAGAAAGATAGAAGGAGAATCCTTGTGTTTGTAGCAACTAATTATTGTTTTTTTTTTTTTGAGTTGCAATGGGCTAATCAAGTAATGTATTAGGAGTTTTAGATAATTCAAAGAATGATTGTAACATTTGTGTATGCTCTACTTTTGCTCCTTGTGTGACTTGAAATAAGAAAGAAAAGGAGAATCCATATGGTTGTAGCAACTAATGATTGAATTTTGTTTTAGTTGCAAAGATGTAATGTCCCTTCTAATAGTTTTATAAACTCTGATTTTTTTTTGTATTTCCTTTTTGAGCAATACCAAGGGAATATTACAATACTAACCAGTGACATGTAAATACTAATATCGATGATTAAATTTCTTGCAAAACAATTGTTGTTAATATTGCAATGGGAAATTCACAAAATAGTAGATTGATATTAACTAAATATTGATGTAAATAATTGCATACAACCAACCCTTATGCATTTGTAATTCAAAAGTATGTAGATAAAACAAGTAACAAGTTCCAACTCATGTGACTGTTGTAGCAGTGATCAGGGTAGAATATATCAGCAATTACAAACAATAATCGCTGATGCAAATTATTGTTAGAAATATAATAATTGCTGATACAAATTGTTGTTATAAATACTCCTCATAATGATAACGTATTGAAGTGGTAGCATTGTAGTGGCCGTACTCTAGCAAACTGAAACTGGAAATGAATTGTGAACTTTCAACACAAATGCAATTAGGAATTTGTAATTCAAAAGTACATAGATAAAACAATTAACAAGTTCCAACTCACAAGACTGTTGTAGCAGTGATTAGGGTAGAATAGATCAGCAATTACAAACAAAAATCACTGATACAAATTATTGTTAGAAATATAATAATTGCTGATACAAATTGTTGTTATAAGTACTCCTCACAATGATAGGGTATTGTAGTGGTAGCATTGTAGTGGCAACCTTGTAGCAAACTGAAATTGGAAATAATTGTGAACTTACAGCACAAATGCAATTCCTGAATGAAACTTCCTCAAAAGGAGAAAAGGGTTTTCATTCTCCAAATTCCCACACTCCAAGGGGTTTCCTTCGAGTGAGAAGATGAACACAATTTTTCTTAAGCTTTGAAAAAGGGTTTAGTTCAAATAAACAATGGATGATTTCTTTTGAGCAATTCTCTTCCTCTTATAAACTCCTTTTTGTCCCTTTTTAATTTGAATCATCTTTTCCCTCCAAAAATCCCCTCCAAAGTGTTCATTTAAAACACTTTAATAGGATATTATATAAGGCCTTATCATGTCTCATTTAAATGACCCACTTTATAATAATAATATTTAAGTTTTCATTTTACAATATTTTAAAATAAATTTACTAAGACTAACTTAAAATATTATTATTAAATTATTTCACTAACATTATCTATTAGCCTACGGGAAATGAAGAAATAGGCTATAGGCCTCCTAATTATTCTAATTCTGAAAAAGGGACATGACAGTCAGCCCTTCGTAGAATTGTCTACTCTCAAGCAATTGCAAATCTAGATGCTCAAGTATCTCTGCACCCTCTCACATAGCATCTTTAGTTGGAAGTTTTTTCAAACACACTAGATATTTTGTTATGCTCTTGTTTCTCAATCTCTTTTCTATGGTATCAATGATAGCTTCTGGAATCAAGATCAACTTACCTTCATCATCTAGAAGAGGCAACTCTGCTTGAGGAGTGATATGTTTCCCAAGGGCCCTTTTAAGGTACAAAAGATGAAATATATTATGAATCTGGTCGTATTCTAGCAACTCAAGTTCATAAGCAACCTCTTCAATCCTCTAATTGATCCTATAAAGCTTGTAGAAGCGAGGCTTGAGCTTCTTAGCTCCACTTCTCTTGAGAGAAGACTATCTGTATGACGGTAACTTCAAGAGAACCATGTCTCCAACCTTAAAAGTTCGCTTAGTGTGATGCAAATCTGCATATATCTTCTGTTGATTTTGTGTTTGCTAGAGAATTTCCTTGAGTGATTCCAAAATTTCATGGCTTTGCTTGACCAACTCCTTGGCTCCTAGCACTCTATTGTTTGTGATGATCAAATCAACAAAACTTAAAACACCATACATATAAAGCCTTGAATGGAGTCATACCAATGGACATATGATGTGAAGTATTGTACAATGCTTTCCTAGATAGAGAGCCATTTGATTCATGTTATTTGGTGCTCTGCTACAAAATTCCTTACCCCTCAATCCACTTATTTATAGTCTCTGTTTGCCCATCCATTTGAGGGTGATAACTGGTACTAGGTGTCAACGCGGTTCTCGCCAATTGTAAAAGTTTTTGCCAAAATAAAACTAAGGAACCTGCTATCCTTGTCACTCACTATGTTCTTAGGCAACCAATGAAGTCTAAATATTTCTTTGAAAAACAATTCAACCACATGTGCATTGAAATCAAAAGATATAGCAAAGAAACGAGTTAGTTAGTTTGTTGACTGCAACAAATATTGAACTCTTGGGAGGTCGATGATGAAGTCCATAGAGATGCTCTCTCATTTTTTACTAGGAATCGATAATGGATGCAATAAACTTGTTCTATTTTGTTTTGTTGGAAGATAAAACATTCTTTGATGTTGATAAGGGTTGTTGTTCACCTTCCATTTAAATAGAGTTATAAGTCTAGTGTCAAATCTGGGGTATGTCCATGGCTATTTGCAGTAGGCTTCTACCTAGCAATTTTCCTAACCAATTTCGAATGTACATTGTACTCCTAATTTCTTGAAGTAAATGAATTAATTGAGATACCTACCCATTCCTTCTACCATTGCTTGAAAGGAAATTAATCTAATGGAATAAAAAGTTGCAGCCGATAATGAATTCATAAATTGCTGCAAAAAGTAAAATTAATCTAGGAAATCATGAATCAGAGTAGACAGTAACAACTGATGGAAGATAAAATTAATCTAATAAGCTCACACTAATCAACAGTAAATGTAAATTGAATAAAAGATCCTAATGCTAAGAAATACCAGTTCCTATCCTTTGGCTGGAGTGGGCCCTTGCTCCACCTCCGGAGAGAGACCAATTAACTATTAGTAATCAACAGCTGGATGAATTTCTTCTTCAGTTTTATGGCTTGAAACGAAGTTATATTTATTTCAAAATTACTGAGTTTTGATCTACTAAGAAAGTAGGGAAAAAAAGAGCGAGAGCTTCTATCTATGCTATAGCTTTTTTTTTTATATATATATCATTTATTCTTTAGCCAACGCTTATTGAACCCCTTGTTGCATGCATTCCATGGACAATGCACACAAGGACATCGGCGAATTGAGTGCATCAAATAGGTTTTATATATATATCAGTTATTCTTTAGCCAACGCTTATTGAACCCCTTGTTGCATGCATTCCATGAACAATGCACACAAGGACATCGGCAAATTGAGTGCATCAAATAGGTTAGATATATATATATATATATCAGTTATTCTTTAGCCAACGCTTATTGAACCCCTTGTTGCATGCATTCCATGAACAATGCACACAAGGACATCGGCGAATTGAGTGCATCAAATAGGTTGTATCCAATGCAAAAGATTTGTAGATATTTATCTAAAATCATCACATATCGCATGCACTCTTTTGGTTCTTCTCCAAGAAGGAATATCCATCAAAATTAGATATGCATCTGACTTCATTCTATTGGAGAGGATGATTGAGTTGCAAGAGCCCTTGCAACTAATGATCATGACATAGGATTGGAATTGGTGGACCAGATTGAAGGCAAAGTAGGGGTTGAAGGGAAAAAAGTGGCAAAGCACAACACCTTTTAGTTAGATGCCAAATATATAAACTTCATCATCCGATATGGAGATTCTAAGATTCCAAGCCTTGGGGAGATATATGAGTGCATTGGTAGCTTATTCAGTCAAATGAAGATCATTCAAGAAAGAGACTCTGCCTTGCAGTTTGATTAAGCACATTCAACCTATCATTCAACAAAGGTGGGTGAAGCCCAACATTTGTTTGTACATGGTTGTCTATGCACTAGACCAAAAATGGTATATGCAGAGGTTTGGTAGACTTCTTCTTGTAGATGGTGTGGAGGTGAAAGGGAGCTTCATGAAGGACATTAAGATGCACATTACAGAGGAAGCTACGTTTATTTGTATAAGTAGACTAGATTGGTTGAACTCAAGGGCTACATGAATTTGGCAAAAGATAAATGAGCAGAATTTTAGCATAGGAGAACCAATTGTGATGGTCCTATGGGTCTTCATCATTGATACACACTGGTGATTTGGCTTTTATCATATGTTTGTTGTTCCTCTGTTGCTGAGAGGAACTGGACTACATTAAACTTTGTCCACTCTATCAAGAGGAAAATGCTTGTTTCTAGGAGAGCAGAGAAGATTGTGATTTTATAGAGTGTCTTGCATATCATGGATTGCAAGATGGTTGAGTAGAAGGAAAGTCTAGCAGCATGTTGGAATGTAGATCCCGAGGAGCTGACACAGATTGATGAGGATTAGGTTGTACATACATGGTTATTCTAATTCCAATTGTAGGTGCTAGACAAGGTTAGCAGTCCCAGTGAGGGGTATGCCATGGCATTCGCGATCGATTATGAGTTAGCTTAGCCATTGGATTTTGTGTGTCAATGTTACATTGTAGTATTGTACTTTGTATCTTGAACTTGGTGAATACTGTAAATTTATATTACAGATGCTTATCATTGATAACTGGATCAATTGGTTGTCAAATTGTCAAAATTCATATAAACTTCAACTTCTTTGACTCATATTGTTTACATAAATGATAAATTGCGACTTCTTTTACTGCTTTTTGTAATTCATTTTTCAAAATTAATTTTATATAATATTTTTATAGACATGCCTTTGCTGTCCCCAAAATCTGGAAAAAAAGTTGTGTCCTTTAAACCCATACACTCATCCTTGAATCTTAAAGAAACACTGGTGTACAGGAATGGGTGTGTTTGGATCTTCAACACCAGTTTTCTGATGTACATCAATGTCTAATATGGCATCACAGTTATGGAGAACATATCCAACAACTTCCATACTCACCTTATCCCGCTGAGAATTTGTAATCAAAACTTGGACATATGATAAGACAGAAATGTCTCACTTTATGACAAAACATTTCCTAATGTTAAAACAGTACAATTTATGATACATTTTATTTGTTATCAAACACTAAATTAAGCATAAATCTAACATTAATGGATGCAACAGATCTTGGCAGCACCTGAGGCTGGCCTGGGATTTCACACTGATGCTAGTCTCTCATACATTCTTTCACATCTACCAGGACATCTCGGTATGGCTATATAATATATTGTTCTGACTAGATATATTTGATTTCTCAATTTTGAAGGTGAAATGTTAAGAGATGATACAAACATGTGTTGGATGTGGCTTACATTCTAGCCTTACATATAAAGGATTTGAAAAAGTGATGGAATTTATTATTTTGATTTATTTATTTTTCTCTTGCTTTATCTTGATTGTTACTCTGTTTTGGGTATTCTAAATGCAGGGGAGTATCTAGCTTTAGCAGGAGCACGAGTTGATGGTGCAGATATGGTATCAATTGGTCTTGGCACACATTATGTTCCATCCGAGGTGCTCAATCAATTTTTTAAAATATTCAAAACAACAAAGAGGCGTTTGCTAGCCAGATTATTGGAAATCATTAGACTTAAATTTGATGTTTGAAATGCATGGTCTTTAATGAGCATAGATCGATGTTAAAAGAAAATATCTACTGTCAGCAGCCTTGAGTTTAAGTTATTTTTAGGTTAGGTTGTAGCTTGATTTATTTTGTTGTTGTTCATGGATATTAGAGTCGGGTTCCAATTTGTTTGCTCCTATGAAGCAATAATTGTCTTCTATTGAGTTTGTTTGAAATTCTCTTTCAGTTCAATGTGATATTCAACATTGGAAGCTGTCCATCGTTCATTACGTGATGTTTTTAGTTTTATGTTTCTATATTAGAAATTGCCAGAACTGGAGAAGTCCTTAGTCAATTTGAAATCTGGAGATAAAAGCATCATCAGAGCGGCCATTGAAGAATTTTCAATTGAAGTCCAGCCTGGGGAGAAAAGCCTTCTGCAGAAGTAAGAAGATATTGAAATCTCTTTTTTTTAACTTAAAATATATGAAAAAGAAGGATTTTACTTTTGGCATGGGTGCAGAGTGGAACAAATAGAACAGTTTTTTTTCTTTTGTTTCTTTTTATTTATTTTTAACTTAACAATGACATATATCTTGACATTACGAGTTATTGCTTGCAGTCATTCATTGATTGACAAATGCTTTTCCAAGGACACTGTAGAGGAGATCATAGAGTCATTAGTAAGATTCTTCTACCCTTCTGTTGCACCCATTTTTAAGTGCACATGCAACTTATCATTCATCTTTTGATTTGTCCCTTTTGAATTATTTTGCCCCCCTACACTTTCAATACAACTGGCTATACCACTGAATTGTCTTTTGATGTACAAGTATTATTTTTTCTTTAGTCTCTCTTCTGTTGTGAAATACATCCTTCAATCAAAAGACTAAAGTGAATGGCAAAAAATGGCCAAATGGCAGATAGTATAGCAATTATGCAATACGTGTGTTTTAGGAGTGTTTACAATGTGTATTTGAAATTTTTTTGGAGTCTGGACCATGAATTTTGCATGTTGAGCTTCAATCTATCAACTTGGACCTCTAGATATTTGAAAAGGAATATCCTCTTTTTCTCACATATGCTGCCTTGAATTGTAAATTTAGTAGCTTAATTTTCTAATGCAACCTCCTTAAAGATGTTTGTGTGAACCCCCTGAATCCTGAATGGTGTATCCAAATCAAACTATTCATTTTTTCAATTTTATCATTGGAATTCAGATTTTGTTGAACCTCAGTCTATGAACTTTGAAATCTAGATATGTGAAAAAGACCATCCAATTTTAATTGCATCTATTGCCTTGAATTGTAAACTTAGTAGCTTAATTTTAAAATACAACTTCCTTAAAGATGTTTCTGTGACTGAATTGTGAATGGCGCATCCAAGTCAAACTAACTAGGGAAATGCTTCCTATTCAGGAATCTTGGCTTTGAGATAATACTTGTTCTTGAATTGCAACCTCCATGTTGTCAGACACTATAATTGCTGACTCATTATTATTGACCTGTAGTTGCTATGGTGAATGCTTTCAACTGGATGCAGTGGTTCTATCTTTGAACTATCTTATGAAATTCTGTCTATCATGTTAGAACTGAATGTGCTTATTTTGAACTGCTAATGTTGGCACTCAAAATCAATGGTTTATGGATGACCAGGAGATGATAATAAGCACTTCAACCTGCTATATTCTATTGAAACGAATCGGTCATTACTTCAAAAAATTGAAAGCGAGGTTTTGCTTCAAAATCAATTCATTTATTCTATTGAAATGAATTGGTCGTTTCTTCAAAAATTTGAAAGTGAGGTTTTGCCTCAATTACTCGTTTTGTAACAACTAAGATGTATTATTTGATTTCACTTGGAAGCCTCATTTGTGCTTTTGGACGGTCTTGATCTCTTTTGTTTTTTTCAAGATGTGAAACATTTAATTGTTAAACTGTTTATGTTTATAACCATGATAGAAACTAACAATCTGGTCTTTTATTTGATAGGAGAAATGACTTTGGAATGTTTTTATTGCATCAATTAATAACAACTAACAATGTCAAGAAAGCTGTCCATAGACATCCTTTTCCTAGTGAAACAAGGTTCATTTTTGGGGATTTTGTTGCCAAGTTCAATTTTTTTAAACAGTGCTTCAAGAATAAGATCTAGTATCTGCACAAAAAGATGGCGATAAAAGTGATGCATTCCTAAAGGCAGCATGAATCAAGTTCAAATCGCCACACTGCATTAAGGCAATCCACAACTCAGTGGACACACGTGTAATAACATTTTGAGGACTAGAGATTGTTCATCCCTAGAGCTTCTCTGGGCTCGATGATTCTCCTAGTTATCCTTAACACAAAAAACAAATATGTGCTATTAACTACAACCCTAACATTGCCACTATTTAAAACATTCAATGAATAGCCTTCCTAAAATTTGCCTAGTTTTGCATGAATGACTCAGAAAATGGGATATGTTACTTCAAAATCTCCTACTGGATACCTTCAAAAGTTGTATTGAAATTGTCATTCAATAGTGTATATCTAAATGTAATTGTGCATGATGGAATATACAGTCTGTTTATTAGTAAAAGTATCAACAAATCTTATGTTAGGAGCTGAAAGAAATTTGGAAGGAATAATTATTTGATAAATTGCTTATGAAATGCTATCTTCTGTGTTTCAATTAATAAATATTGTTTATTTAGTGTTTGTCTATTAGATATGATCAAAATAGGGCACTTGTACATGTTATCTATTTCTAACTTAAATGAAGCTTACGTGTATTTTGTCAGATAGCAGAGGGCAACGTAGAGGAAAATGAATGGGTCAGAGGAACTATCAAGATTCTGAAAAGATCCTCGCCAACTGGCTTGAAGATGACTTTAAAATCAGTAATTTCTTTCTCTCATCAAAATCACCTGCTGATCATTTGTATATGTTTCCTTTAATCACTTTCAAAGTTCCAAATTATTCAGAACTGTCAGATATATTCAGAATGCCACTCTAAGCAAATAGCATAGCTTAAAGCCCATGGCTTACTTACAGGGATGTCTTATGTCAAGTTGATCTCTAATGTATGTTTTGACTGCTTTCTTCAAGTTGATTTTTGCCCCACAAACATAAGTTGAATTCATTTCCCAAGTGCTGTCATGATGCAAATAGAAAATGAAAGTCATGTGGTATCATAACAAATCACTGCCCTTCTGGAAAATGAGTAATAAAATCTCTAGCTCAAATATTTGATTATTCTCTATATGATTTAAATAGTCCATATGATACCTATTTTATCATGGCTTGAAATTGTTTCTTATTTGTTGCATATCGTGTTTTTTAGAAATTGGTTTTTACATCATGCAGTCATGTCATACATTGCTTCCTCAGTTATATGCTTTGATAAGTATATTTTAAAAAAGAAAAAATGCTCAATAATATAGTAAATGCATGTAGTGGAGGCAGAGGTAGTAAAATTATAATAGCACACTTCTTTTTGGCCACAGTCATCCCCACTATGTCAGAAATTGGAAGTGTTTACAAACAGTAAGAAGTTTGTAATAATATAGTATCTTATTTATTTAAAAAAAATCTAAAAGTGGATGTAAAAAACTATAATTTTTTTAATTTAACTTTATAAAAAGCTAATAAATAATTTTGGTTTTATCTCAGAATTATTATATTTAGTTTTTAATTATTATGAATAATTATTATTTTTTAAATTGCATTTTGATTTTACCATATTTTTTCAGGACTTGACTATTTATTTGATATATCATTTAAAAAACTACTTGAGTGCCTACGTATAGGGGAGAGGAGCTCATAGTGGAGCACCCTAACTTCGCATTTCTCAAAATCCTACGTGGAAATTTCAAATCACTCCCAATTCTGTACAACAGTTTATTTGGCAACTTATGTGCTTCTATATTTCGTTTTAGAGCCACATCGTCAAATATGGTGCCACATCAGAGTGTTTTTTGTTGAGGTATCCAAAAAGGCCCCAAAAAAAAGTGAGACCGATAGTGGTGCACTAAGTCATATTTTATTGGTGCGCTGATGTGGCATCACATGATTTGTCACTTTGCATACTTTATGGATAAAAAGTGTTTTGCAATTTGTCATGTCCCCATTTTTGGCGAGCATCAGTGATTGTGAGATTGGCCTATCATGAGACCCTCGTAGGCTGACAGAGTGGTTAGAGGGTCGTTTCGGAGCTTGGCTCAGCGTCAGATTGGCAGTTTTGATCAATTGGCTTTCGTTTGGGCTCGATCGAAGACTTTTTGCGGAGTTGCTATTTTTAGCAATTCCTGGCAGGCAGAGTGGAACCCCTGCTATTTTTAGCAGTAGGGATTTGGCGGCATCCGGAATCACTTCAAAGTTCGTCAGCTTCAGACGGATCAGTCATCGGATGAGAGACGAGGAAGATATTAATATTTAATTATATTAATTAAATATTAATTAATGATGATTATAATATAAAGTTATAAAATTAAATTATAACTTAAGTGATTTATTCTTGAGGGGTGCGCCATCATCAGAGGGGGCCAAATTCGGGATTATATTTTATTATAATAATTTGGCTGAGAACTATTGAAGATTAAAAGAATTAAAAGTTGAAGATATTAAAATTCCCTATTATTAAGGAATTCGCCCTTTTGAGAAGATTAAAGGGTTTTTGCCTTGAAAGTTGAGCCATTATGACATTTGATGAATTGAGAATTTGATCAAGACTTCGTCAGAGAACGGAAGCCTTAGGGTTTCGTCTCGATACATTGGAGAACGAGCCATCTCCAGTGGGAGCGATTCAGAGGATGTGAAATAACATCCGATTTATTGCCAGGCAGAGGGATTTCTTCATCCAGAAGAAATTATTGAGCTTCAGAGAATAAATATTTACAGAGAGTTCAGAATATTTTCGCATTCAGAAGGCATTCATACCTTTAGGCGCACCTTTCAAGAGATCTGGAGAAGACTGGAAGAGGCCGTACCAAGTTATCTTTATTGCTGCTGTTAAAGAAGGCCGTACTCTTCTGTACTTGGCCGTACTAATTGTAGAGAGCCATTCTTGGGGTTTCAAAGAAAAAAGAACATCTCACTCATTGGCAGTTAGAAGGGCGCACCATATTCCAGAGGGTTAGAGATTAACTTTTAAAAGATCCGTACAAAGACATTTAATGCTGTCACAGCCGTACAGATCTGTACTGTACAGGCCGTACCAGCTGTGTGGAGCCGTCCTTTTCCTTGCAAAGAGAAACGCCTCTCTTCTTGGCGTGGTAACTTCTCCAGAGTGGCGCCCCTGTATCTGGAGTCATATGCCATCATCATCTGGAGGGAGAACTTCTTAGTGGCAGCCGTACAACTCAGTTATCTGATCAGATTTGCTGTTTATACCAGGTTCTTTACATATTGAAAATTCTTTGATTTAATTATTGCATGCAACTGGGTTATTTTGTAATCTTAATAGAAGATCAAATAAAGTCTGGCATGCTTATTTACATTAAATTCTCTGGTCATTTCGAGTGGATTGGTTTTATTTGTATTTATTTCAATTACTTGGAGATATCGCCATATTGCATTTAATGCTTAAAAAACCTCAAAAACGTCAGAAAAACCTAAAACGTCAGAAAAGTCAAAAAAACAATTTGAGACAGGAAAAGGGGAAACTGGGGTTTCTATAGTGGTATCAGAGCTAAATCCTGCCATCCTGAGGGTTTAGCCGTCTTCTGCAGCCGGAACAGTTTGGGTCTTATCAGGTATTTATTTATTCAGGCGAACTTTGGTTGACAGGCAACAGGGTTCGATCTGGTAGCCGGGAAACATGGCTGACAGAACTGACTGGTATTACAGGACTGATAGAACAGTTGATCTTAGAACAGAGACTCCTTACAATAACAGAGGTCAGAACCGTGCAGAGGTCTTGCATGCACTCAGAGAACTTAGTGCAGGTCAACGGCGGTCAAATGGTGTATTACAGCAGGTGGCAGTTGCACTTCAGAGACTGGATACTCCGAGGAGATCGTCACCACCTCGTGACGATGACAGAAGTGTTACAGGTTCGCGGAGAGCTCCTAGGTCAGTGTCACGGACAGCGGATAGGCCTACGAGGCCCACCTTCACGAGACAGGAGCCCGTTGAGGATATACCAGGTGAAAGGTATGAGGGTTTGTTCGCCGGCACACTTAGGGCAGCAAACAACGAATGGCAGTTAGAATCACCTGAGACCAGTGAAAGGATCTCTATTGACAGAACACCGCAAAGCATAGAAAGAGAAGTGTTTAGCATGTACCAGGAGTATAGTATTCTACCACAGAAGATTAGAGAAAAACTTCCTTTCGTGAGTTACCTGGATGTGCACCCGAGTCTTTGCCATAAGACAGAGTTCACAAAACAGAACTATCTCACTACAGCTCGTGAGTTGTTTACACCTGGAAAGGATAAAGAATCTACATCTGATGATTATACAATTCTTCATGAGAGTGATTTGGTATCTTCAAACCCCTATGAAGTAGGCAGAAATTTAGGTGATGAGTTTGATAGAAGTGCTGATTTAATTCGAGAACACACTAGCACAGCTTCGGGTAATGGCTTACCTACATCGTCCTTGCATGAGATGACCCGAGAAATTTCTGCCCTGAAGGCCACTTCTGATTTTTATAACAGCGATGGTGAAACTTTGCGTGAGCATGATACAACAGCTGTTTCAGAGGTGCAAAGTAACCCTATTGAGTCGTCACGTGAAGAGACTCCAGAGTTGGGTACTACAGATGCAGTTGGTATTGAGGACTTATGTTATGATGAGTCTGATTTTCCGGATCAGACCTTTGAAAACCAGCTAGAGGATTCGTATGTTGACACGGAATCCCAGGATCATGCGTTGGATGAGCATGCAGTTACTTGTGGAGTAGAAGCGTGCGAAGATATTGTCGGACCAGCAACTTCTACCGTACCAGTTGAACCATCCTTCGAGGTACAGAGCAGCAGTACCTTAGATGTTGAGGTGTGCATGGTTGAGAGCACACACGATGCTGCAGATCATGAGGAGAGTGATGACGGATCAGCGTCATATCATAGTGCATATGGTGAACCGGAAATCTTGTATGGGGGTCGTGAGTTTCAGAATCCTCATCATTTGGTTGGGCAACTACATGTGGATGACACTATGATTACTACCGCCCTTGAGCATTTTGACGTTGCTCGTCGGATGTTGACTACCTACAGTTGGAGTCCTTCTTCGACAGATGAGCACAGTGATAGTGGTTTTTCCCTTGCAGTGATACATGCACTCCGAGAAGCAATTGGAACGATGAAGCAAAATTACCTCAGATTACTAGCAGACAGGGATTTCCTTCTCGAGTGGGATTGCATTTGTTATGATGCATGGAAGGGAAAAGAGGAGCGGATCGCTGAGCTCACTCATGAGCGTGAGGTGACTATGGATTCATTGCAGAGCACCCAGTTGGCTCTTCGAGAGTCACAGTTACATATTGAGAGGCTTACCGTGGCGTTGAGGTTAGCACAGTCTTCACCACCTTTGGATATCGTTCAGTCTTGCATGGCAGCGGTTGGTGAGGAGTATACACCCATGGTTCATAGCCGAGAGGGAGATGTTGAGGATGTGGTTACATCCAGCATGGACACAGGAGCAGTTGATACAGATAGGATGAGTGCACTAGATGAGAGTTGCAGTGAGCTACGCATTGCACCCGATTCTCATGAGACTAGTCCCATGATAGGTGATGCAGGGCAGATCATTGATAGTTCCTGTGACATGGTTGATGATACACTCGAGAGTTGTGTGACAACCCTCGATACTTGTCCATCTTCACAGCAGATATTCAGAGACTCATCCAGTTGGGAGATTGGTACTTGTGTTGATTTGTTTCCCTCTCCTGGAAGCAAATCGATCTTTTCATCAGATGCAGTTGACTATGATCAGCAACTGGTTGAGCCAAGTCAGGAGTACAACTCAGTTTATTATTCTAGCGATTCAGAGATGGATGATTCAGATCAGGATGGAGTGATTGTGCAGTTTGTGAATAATCCATTGTTTGAATTTGATGGTGGGGTGATCTATGATAATCCACTCTTCGAGTTAGACGCTGATCGTACTCTTGATGTTAGTTCTGAGTTGGGTGATGATCGTAGTGTTTGGGATTGTTCCAGTGCATCGCAATTCCAAACCAGACTCACAGAGGAGTTCAATGAGGTGTACACGGTGAGGAGTGCTTACGGTTTTTCCTTTGATCCACCTGTACAGGATTCGTATTCGATGCACCATACTTGTACACAGGGTGATTCTCTTGGAGCAGTCGAGGGGAGTAATTCATTACTGTGTGCAGAGTTACCATCTTCACAAGATGGGATTGGCGGATGCAGGTACTTGACTCGGCAGTTTGCGGGGTATTACTTGCAGGGGCAGCAGTCAGTCATCTATCATGCCGATATGTATTTGACAGGGCTTAATACTTCTATGTCGCATACTTTTCGTACGGGTACATGGTTACAGGGCGACTATGGTGTTAGTTGGCATGATGGTTTGGACAGTTATCACATCCATGAGTATTTAGCAGAAGACAGGGAGAGATTCAGGACAGTAGATGCTTCTAGGAGATTTTATCTCTGCATGATGGATGGATGTAGATTCATATTGTATTGGGATCCCGGTGGCGATAGCTTTGGCACCGAGCATGGGATGGGTCCCAATGGGTTACTTCACTATTCTCAGCATGGTGAAGTTGGAGGCGTAGGGCGCAGTGGCAGCTTGAGGAGGACCGTCACGACAGATTTTCACTCTGGGTTTGGGATCCAGGCATTGATTGCGCAGTTGAGTTTGATGATGCTACAGGAGATAGTTCGAGATGTGTGGGACATTACACAGTTTTCCTTTTGGGGCCTTCCGAGGATTGGACTTTGTTTGCCGTGGATTGCTTGGGGTCAAGCAATTTTAGGGAGGGCGGACTGTCATGTCCCCATTTTTGGCGAGCATCAGTGATTGTGAGATTGGCCTATCATGAGACCCTCGTAGGCTGACAGAGTGGTTAGAGGGTCGTTTCGGAGCTTGGCTCAGCGTCAGATTGGCAGTTTTGATCAATTGGCTTTCGTTTGGGCTCGATCGGAGACTTTTTGCGGAGTTGCTATTTTTAGCAGTTCCTGGCAGGCAGAGTGGAACCCCTGCTATTTTTAGCAGTAGGGATTTGGCGGCATCCGGAATCACTTCAGAGTTCGTCAGCTTCAGACGGATCAGTCATCAGATGAGAGACGAGGAAGATATTAATATTTAATTATATTAATTAAATATTAATTAATGATGATTATAATATAAAGTTATAAAAATTAAATTATAACTTAAGTGATTTATTCTTGAGGGGTGCGCCATCATCAGAGGGGGCCAAATTCGGGATTATATTTTATTATAATAATTTGGCTGAGAACTATTGAAGATTAAAAGAATTAAAAGTTGAAGATATTAAAATTCCCTATTATTAAGGAATTCGCCCTTTTGAGAAGATTAAAGGGTTTTTGCCTTGAAAGTTGAGCCATTATGACATTTGATGAATTGAGAATTTGATCAAGACTTCGTCAGAGAACGGAAGCCTTAGGGTTTCGTCTCGATACATTGGAGAACGAGCCATCTCCAGTGGGAGCGATTCAGAGGATGTGAAATAACATCCGATTTATTGCCAGGCAGAGGGATTTCTTCATCCAGAAGAAATTATTGAGCTTCAGAGAATAAATATTTACAGAGAGTTCAGAATATTTTCGCATTCAGAAGGCATTCATACCTTTAGGCGCACCTTTCAAGAGATCTGGAGAAGACTGGAAGAGGCCGTACCAAGTTATCTTTATTGCTGCTGTTAAAGAAGGCCGTACTCTTCTGTACTTGGCCGTACTAATTGTAGAGAGCCATTCTTGGGGTTTCAAAGAAAAAAGAACATCTCACTCATTGGCAGTTAGAAGGGCGCACCATATTCCAGAGGGTTAGAGATTAACTTTTAAAAGATCCGTACAAAGACATTTAATGCTGTCACAGCCGTACAGATCTGTACTGTACAGGCCGTACCAGCTGTGTGGAGCCGTCCTTTTCCTTGCAAAGAGAAACGCCTCTCTTCTTGGCGTGGTAACTTCTCCAGAGTGGCGCCCCTGTATCTGGAGTCATATGCCATCATCATCTGGAGGGAGAACTTCTTAGTGGCAGCCGTACAACTCAGTTATCTGATCAGATTTGCTGTTTATACCAGGTTCTTTACATATTGAAAATTCTTTGATTTAATTATTGCATGCAACTGGGTTATTTTGTAATCTTAATAGAAGATCAAATAAAGTCTGGCATGCTTATTTACATTAAATTCTCTGGTCATTTCGAGTGGATTGGTTTTATTTGTATTTATTTCAATTACTTGGAGATATCGCCATATTGCATTTAATGCTTAAAAAACCTCAAAAACGTCAGAAAAACCTAAAACGTCAGAAAAGTCAAAAAAACAATCTGAGACAGGAAAAGGGGAAACTGGGGTTTCTACACAATTGGATATTAAAGTGCTCCACTATGGGGCACACCGAGTACTACTTCTATCCCCACTATTGGACCCTGCTCCATTATGGGCCCCTCTCCCCTAATACACTCTATACAAAATTGGCAAACTTTTCACTTTTCATTGTACATCTTTACATGCTCTGAAAATTTATAAAACAAACTTTTGGAAACTGTTCAACAGGTTCGACAAGCCCGTAATCAAACACTAGGTGAATGCCTTAAGAAGGAGTTCCGATTGACCCTAAACACTTTGAGAGGAGTGATATCAAATGATATATATGAGGTAAGCTCTGCATGCTCTGATTTAAATCGCATGCTTTCTGATAGTTATGTGTGAAGCAATTTAAAACAAAGTTCCTATATTCAAATATAGCTTATTGGAAATTTACCTGACCTCGGCTTCTGTGTGTTTTCAATTATGGGTGTGAAGGGTATCCGAGCTCAAACTATCGATAAAGATTTCTCTCCCAAGGTTTGTGATATAGTTTTCATTGAGTAATTTTGGTATGCAAATACTACTTTCCCAAAAATGACGGAGTTATTTTTAACTTTCTTGTAAGCATCTAATAAACAAATTTGACTGTGTTCTCATTGTACTTGTATATGCTTTAAATAATTTTCTTGTGTGTTCTCTATTCTTTGACAGTGGAATCCAGCCTCTTTAAGTGAAATCACTGAAGAGAAGCTAGACTTGGTCTTCCAAGGGTTTGAGGAAGAATTTGAGTTACAAGTACCTCAAGAGGAGAAAATACCAAGGTTAAATCAAAACCACTTTTTTTTTCAATGAATAATGCATAAATTACTAATTAGCGAATCCAAACGGGGCTACTCAACTCCACATGAACATGGCCATGTATCGCAATGATATTATAATAGGGCCAGCAGCTTGCTAAACTTGAACTTGGGGAATCTTGGTTGTAAGTACCCTCACTTACTGACAGGCCATAGCTCGGTATACAATATAATGACATCGGTTGTATCTTATAAATGTGTCTTGTCTTTCTTTTGCAGGTGGGAAGGCAAATTTGAGAGTTCAGGCTACCATGTGTTGTAGTCTCGCTTCTTTTAACAACAGAATTTAAGGTGGACTATATGAAAGATCCATCAAAAACAGAACTTAAGGTGGACTATATGAAAGATCCATCAAATATTTTAAGAAAGTTTGGAGAAGAAAAATGCTTATTTTACTTCAAGGAATTCATTTCCATGAAACTATCAGATTTTCCAAATCAGATTCAGGAAAGATTTTCCAATTCAAGCTGGTTTTTTAATTCACCCTTGAATGTTAATTTTATTTATGCATACCTTTGCCACATTTTTCTCTTCCTTTCTTTTCTATCAGAGGCATTATAATTAGTATCTACAAAATGATCAAAGAGCTAATAAGCAATCTATTTTTTTTCAGTTCTAAACTAATAATGACCCTTTAGAATTTGTGAGTAATTTGGATGTTTACTCATTAGATGAGATTACTTTCATTAAAGAAGATTCAACCATGTAGAAGTTGTATTCCACATGTTTGCATCACAAAAAATGAAGACATGCAGCACAAAGTCTTCATGGATGAAGAGTTAACCTCAATTTATAGATATTAAGAAAGGCCGCAAAACAGAGGAAGATGATTAGGAAGGTTTGAAAAAAAAATCATTTAGTTATGTAATTATATCAATTATTCAATATATTTTTAATGAGTTGAGAGACAACACGAGCTAGTAGATTCACAGAAGGCCATGTATACACTGCCTCAAATAGGAATGCAATATTTATTACACAGATATAAAACATTTTATCATTGCATAGATTGACCTTTTATTTATTACCTTTGAGAATCTCTTACAATAATAATAATCAACTAATTTGTGTCTATTCAAAAAGTATTTGCTTTGATCTTTAAATATCAAAGCTTTCAGATTTTTGCTCTTTATTTCCTTTTTAATTTCAATCTTGACTCCTCTAGCTCCACTACAATTACATTTTCATTGCTACCCATTATCATTTTAGTAGTGTCTCAAAGGTTACTATAATGATAATTGACATTAGTGAAGACGTTTTTTATTTTAATCTATCATCAAACTTGACATCAATGAAAATTAAAATATTTGTCACTAGTAATCTATTAATTAGAGAGGATATTCCTCACAAATTGTCACCAACTTACAAAATTATGAGAGTTACAATATGAGGACAAATACATGACTGAATTCTAAACAAGAATTGAATATGTAACATGACATTAAAAAAAGCATAGACAATACTAATAATAAGGAGCCAATAAGATATTGTGGAGAAATGTCTTGTCAGTAAAATAAACTCCACCAAAAATGTGAATTACCCTCTTAGCACCCCAAATTGGCTTGTTTAAATTTATCACCAATCGATAGACCTAATCAAGAGCTTTGGAAACCCTTTCAAGACTAGTTGCAACATTTTCTATTAACTCTCAACCCTTTGCTACAAGACAACCATACTTGTGAGTAAAGAACACTCACAAATACACACAAATACAAGAGATATAAACTTCAAATTACTGTTAACAATCTATAATACAACTTGAACATTGTACTCATAGACCCTCAAACCATCTAGAATTTGAAACAACCATCCAAAAAGAAGAGGAACTCAAAAAGTGTAAGTTCTAAAATGTGAAAAGATGGTTATGTAGAACAAGTCTATTGTTTTACTATGTAACTTTTTATCCATGTGTTTGAATGATACAATATAGGAATGTGTAATAACCACCCTTGGATGTGACTAATTTTTTTAATTTTATTTCATTACACCTCAAGTACTATCTTAAACAACCAAGCAACTTTTATCCAATTTAGAAGTGTTAGACTATTAACACTACCAATCATAGCCATGACAACAACTCTATGCCATAATCCTACATACTCACATTAAATATGGTAAGCTTCTAATATTAGGGTCATTCGTAGACCTGGACTTATAGCTTGAGGGTTCATATATAATGGTGCTACCTATGTATTCCTTACTAGGAATTCGAGGATCTATAGTTTGCTCACAAATAATAGACTTCATCCTTGTATTTAGGATAAGTTATTTGACCTTTCCATTGAGCCACAACCCTCAATTAAATCGGTACTTCAATTCCATACATGTAGCATAGTATGATAGGAAATGCTTTATATTCAAATGTTAGTTCAATGCCAACATCAATGTACTAACACACACAAAACCACATAGTGATTAGTTCGTATGTACATTGCATACGCACATATAGTGATTAACACATATACATCATGTGAATAGCACACCTTAGGTACACATATTAACTAGTTGATGAATATAATACACATAAATAGTGTGACTAACTCATGCACACATCACATGTACATAATATGACTAGCTCATGTGACATAAATAGGATGACTAGATTTTGCACACAACACATGTACACCATGTGACTAGCTCATGCATACAACACATATACACCATGTGATTAGCTCACATATACAACACATACACAACATGACTGACTTGTGCACACAACACATGCACATAAGACATCCTAGTTAAAAATAAGCCCATAAGTACATTCTAGTTAAAAATAGGAATATTGGTGCACCCTTACTACATCATGGGTCCCATCCTCTTTCTTGGTTCATTACCAACTATGTTGACAAGACAAACATCTCATTCTACTTGTTGTCATCATCAACAAGGGCATAAGTAACAACATAATATATGAGACCATTATACACAAGTACACATAGTGATTGGTTCACACATACCTAGTGACCAATTGGCAATAGGAAGTGGATGCAACCCTACTACATGTATATTTCTATTACTTGGTTCACTAACATCAATCCTTTAAGTATATCCTCATTGGAAAGAGGAATGTTGATGCATTCCATACTACACCATGGGTCCCATCCTTTTTCTTGTGTCATTGCCAACTGTAATGATGAGACAAGCATTCCATACTACTTGTGGTCATCACCAACTAAGGAGTAAGTGTAAAAACATACAACACATGAGGCCATTAATAAGATTTCCATAGCCTTTTGAACTTTTTGAGTCAGTGGATTCTGACATCTATCACCTCCATGCCATTAGCAAAAGCCAATCTAACCAGGTATGGGGTAAATCTTAGTATCCATCACTTGCATGGTACTAGTGAAAGTCAATAAGTCTTATCACACTATGGGTAGCTCCTAAATTCCATTTATGGTGTTCTATTGGTGACAATTGACTACTCCCTAAGATGGAATGACTAACACTTGGTATTTGTTACTTACACACTATTGGTGACAATTGACTAAACCACACTTGTATCATATCATGGGAAGCTCTTGGCATCCATCAACTCCATGCCTTTGGTGAAAGTTGAAAAAACTTAAGATACAATGGTTAACTCTTGACATTTGTCACCTACATGGTACTAGTGGCAATTGACTAATCTGCACCTGTATCAGTCTTGGTTTCAACATGCAAAGTCATCTAATAGCCATGAAAACAAAACCAAGATGTCTTAAGGGTTTACATACCTTAGATTGGTTGACATCAGTACAATGCCACATTGACAAATTCATTAACCTATACACATGGTCCTATAAGTTTTGGGGGTCAAAATACCTTCACTCAATAACACATTGAACACATAGTGGGCTTCTATTTGATCACATATACATAAGCAAATACAAAATCATAGAAATCGCAAAGGCCCTTCATGCCATCAATTGTTACTTGGAAACCTAGTATTTAATAAATAGAGATAAAATAAGAGTAGTAATATTAGATAGTATTTCACTTCTAAGAACATAAAATTTTGTATATTACCAATCACTCAACTAGCATGCATTTATCCATCAAACAAATATAAAGAAAAAACATCATACCATATTTGGTAACAATTACCATTAATTCCTCGTAATTGGCAAAGGTAGTGAAAAGGAGTTCTTTCTTAAACTCAACATTGATTTGGGAAAATATTTTAAGTATGCAAATCATCCATAAAGAATAAGAGTTGTTCACACAACCATATCATAATAGCTTAATTCAACATCATTAGATGCAAGTTAGTAGGTTTACTTGACTCCTTTATAGCCATGTCATGGCCAAGTTTATCATGCCTATATTTCTTTGAAGACTAGACATCACTAGTGTCCCGAGGCTAAGCTATAGTTTCATATACTTATGATTGAGCCTTGAGACACAATGCCATATGTTTAAGACATTAAATTCTAACACTTTTAGATCAGGCAAGTCCATATGGATTCTTATACATTCACATTAGAGACATACCATGATCATAGTGACTCTTAAAATTTCATTCAAGTTTGGTGTAGATTTCGAAAATACAACACAAAAAACCTTAGAGTAGATAATCTTGATGATGTTAAATTCTATTGATCGAACATATATATAAGGGACGTATTAATTAGGAAAGGTGAGTTCATAGCTATTTGATGTCAATTTTAGCCTCAGTTGAAGCATATTAAAGAGGTAGGGATGATTAAGTTTAGGAACAATCCCAAACCTTGGAGCTATTCCCTAAGCACCTCCTCAACTTAGGTCTAGGGTATCTTTTGCCCAAGGACTACTTATGTGCCCACTTCCAAAAGAGATTGAAATCACATGTAGTTCTCTTAGGATTTCAATTATCAAGATGAAAACTTGTACTTTTCCAAGTTACAAAAACCTATATAAATACTAGATACAACCATTTTTGTCACATACATCAACAAGGTATAGTGCTTGAGGGTTCCCAACCTTGATGGATAGTTTCCCTAAAGAAATTGAGGACTAACGAAACTAAGGAAAATCATGTAAACAAAATAAACACTAATATATATGATTTTATTTTAATGAATCAATTCACTTTATGCCCAAATCTTCATTCTAAATTAAAGTTTAATTCTCTGGTCATCTCATTCAAATAATCTCATTATGCAATTCTGGCCTGTCAAATGGTAATTGAATAATCCAAGTGTGAGAATCTTGTGTTCAAACCATCCCATCTACCGCCTCTTATGCTCTTATTTTTTCTATTCAAACTCTAATGAATATCCACAAGGCTTGAAAACCTCTCTCAAGCTCAATTAGAACACCCTCTCAACTCTGTAAAATACCCTCCTATAATGCTCACAAAAATGCCCCTCAAAAGAACTGACGTTATGGATCAATAATCCCCCACCAAACTTCTATCATATCATATAATGTATTGATGGTTGTCCATACTCTATTTCAAACCTCCCCATTATTCATGCCACGCTCCCCTCTTTCCACCAAACCTAGATTAAATCACTTTTAGTATGTCCTACCATTGACGCCTCATTAATTTCCCCACTTTGACCTTTTTAAAAAAAATTGAAAAATCCCTTTTAATTTATTTTTATTTTAGCCCATGTGCAATGACCAACATGTAAGCTATGTTAGGGTAGGTTTTTTAATTTTCCTTATGGTAGGGGTATATTTTTTTTCCTACACATATTATTTAAGCTTGCTTAGTTTTATTAATTAGGTGTGGTTAATATGAGGACACATGGAAAAATACATCAACTACATGTGTCACTCTCCCCATGCATGGGTAGTTGAGTTACATATCCTCTTTTGGCTTGTTGTGCCACCTCTCATAACCACTATTTTGTTTTTACCTAGGTAGGTTATGGGGTAGTTCGGTTTCTCACCCTCTTTTGGCTTTATGTGCCACCTCCTTTTTGTCTTTAGCTAAGGAGGTTATGCCACATGTTTTGTCATTTACCAAGTAGGTGATAACGTCCCACCTTTTATGGGTAGTAGGAGTTAATGCACCTCTTGGATGTATTTGCCCTTATTTTTTCTATATATTCAACACTCTCCTCTCACCTTCACTAGTTCGGCTAGTTCGGTGATTCTTCGGTGAGAGTATTGAGAGTATTCTGCATTTTCTCTTGCCTTGTCTCTATTTTTCTGTCATTTCATATTTCTCTTCATTCTGCTATTTTGATCTTTGATCATCTATTGAGTGAAGTTGCATGTGATCTGCGACCGACATCAGATCTTGGCTTGGTTCTCGCTTCTCGTAGAATCTAACATGGCATCAAAGTCGTGTTGTCTGGTATAGCTCATTATTTTTCTAATTTTTTGAGAGATTTGAAACTAATAAAAAGCTAATACTTTTCCTCAAAAACCAAGTATACTCTTCTCCCGCAACTTTGTATGGCCTAGAGAATCAGAACAGTTTAAAGGAAAAATAAGCATATATTTAATCTGGTTTTCATATATTTGTTCCTATGAGATTTGGGTGATTTGCAGCTTTTTGGTAATATTGGAGGCTTTTTCAGCATTTCCAAAGAGTCCAAAAGGTTTGAGAAATTCAAAATTGACTTTTATTTCACCAAAATCAGAGATTGGAGGATACAATAAAAAAATCAAATTTAAAAACTTGATTTTTTACTAGAGCTATTTTCATTTTGGCTTCAAAAATATGGCTTCCACTCATTTTTAAGAAAAACAATTTCTGGGTTTTATTCCCAGCATCGAAAAACCATTTGCGTAGTCGTTACTTTTTGCATAAAGTTGAAATTTTTGCCAAAATAAAACCAAAAAAGGTGTGAGTCGTTCATCACAGACATATTTTGCATTTTCCTTCAAAAGTGCATAACTTTTACCTCAGGTGTCAAATTTTTGCAAACAAGTATTTAATGAAAAGTTGGAAATGAGCACTTTCCATCCATGAAGGTTTTAATGAAAATTTCTATCTTTTTCAATCAGATATTTCAAGTTGAATCTACTGCATTTTTTTATCTTCAATAAGTCATATCTTTCACTTTTGTAATTCATTTTTCAAAAATAAAAAAAGTGTTGGAAAGATATTGAAGAGTAAAAAAAAGCTACAAGGTTATTTTTTTAGGCTTTTATTTGGAAATTAATTTGTATCAAATATTGTAATCTTGGCCATTAAGGGCCTTAAAAGCCCTGTAATTTGGAAAAGCCTTGTAAAAGCACTAATCATAAAGTGCCAGCATTGTAATATCTGGGGGGGTGATTTTTGATACTAGTGGAAAGGGGGGCTGTCTCGTGTGTCTTCTTTCTTCGCACTTTTCTTTCTTCTTTGCAATCTTCTTTTTTGCTCTCATGGATGCATCTACAGTTCCAGTTTTAACTCCATATAATTAATTTTAATGGAAATCTAAGATGATAATATATTTGAAAAGACATGGATATCATCGTGTAACAATGGGAATTGAAACTGAACCAAAGATGATGCAGAAAAGATTAAATGGTTTAACAAATATGATGAAGCTTTTGGTACTTTGTGTATGTCAGTATCTCCAGACCTGCTTTTTCATATTGAGTATGCTACAACATCAAATAAAGTGTGAACCACTTTAGAAACACTCTTTGGTAAGCAAGATGAGTTAAGAGGTCATCGATTAGAGAATGAACTCATAGGGTTGAGTCCTTCTAATTTTGACACCATAAAGGACTTCTTCACAAAATTCAAAGTTGTTAGATTGCAATTGGAACAATGTGGAATCAAGAAGGATGATAAGAAACTAATCTTGAGTATTCTTTCTTAGCTTGGTCCTAACTATTCTGTATTTGTTTCTACATTCTATGCTACAAAATGTGCCCTGGGTTCCACATATAAAATGCCTTCTTTAGATGAGTTTGCTACAGAACTCACTAGGGAACAGGAAAATGGTTCTAATGGGTACAATTAAACCCTCTAAGTCACATACCTTGGCTATTAATCAAGGCACAAACAAACAAAAATGATCTAATAAGCAAGATAAGAAACAAAAGAACCAAGGAGAGAAGAAGAAAGATCAGAAATTTGCTACTTCAAAAGAAAATAATCAAACCTCTTCATCAAAAGGTGAACAACCTAAGAAGGAGAAGGCCAAGTGTTCTTATTGTAAGAGGCCTAGCCATGATGAACATAAATGTTTAAAGAAACAAATTGACCACCTTTCACATCTTTTAGAAAAGAACAATATCAAGGTGCTTGATTCAGTCAAATAGAGTTCATCAGAAGGTTCTTCTAAGGACACAAACAAAAGCAAGGGGAAAGGAAAGGGAAAGGCCCTAGTTGTTGTTGCTTCACAACCAAAGTCTTGGGTCATTGACTTGGGTGCTTCGCACCACATGACCTCATTAGAGAATAATTCTACCTCTTTGGAACCATGTTCTATGCCTACCATACTTACGGGTGATGGCACTTCTATTGAAGTGCATGGGAGAGGGTGTGTTGATGTGGGTTAAGGGACATTTGAGGATTTTCTTTGTGTTCCATCTTTGTCAACTAATCTCCTATCTATTTATTAGATCACTCACACTGGTTTTGGCAAGTGAGTTGAGTTCACTCCAAATAGAGTGGTAATCGGTGAAATGCATAATGGGTCTACAGTTGTTGTTGCAAAAGAAGATCATCAGTCTAGACTATATCAGTTTTCTCACTTTGTTCCTGACTCTCCTTCGACAGTATTACTCACTCATGCAAATGAGGTGAGTTGTTTGTGGCATCAACGGTTTGGCCACTTGAACTACCGTTACTTACAACAACTTAGTCAACATGATATGGTTTTAGGGTTGCCTTCTATTCAATTTTCTGATGGAGTTTGTCAAGGATGCATTCTTGGTAAACATCCTGAGGAGAAATATGATAAAGGAAAAGAATGGAGAACTATAGATCTATTAGAGTTGGTACACAATGACTTGGCAGGACCATTTCCACAACCATCTTTCAACAGGGCTAGATATGTCTTGACATTTATTGACGACTTTTCTAGATACACTTGGGTCTATTTTCACAAATAAAAGTATGAGGTCTTTGATCATTTTCTAGATTTCAAAGCTTTTGCAAAGGAAGTTCATTAAAATTAGGTGTACAGATAATGGGGGAGAATATGTTAACAATCAGTTTGAACAATTTTGTGCTTCAAAAGGTATCAACATGCAACACACAGTTCCATATAGTCCTCAGTAGAATGGTGTCACAAAACACAAGAACATATACTTGAAGGAGATGGCCAATTGTATGATTCACTCCAAATCTTTGGCACCTCAGTACTGGGTGGAGGTCATCAACTGTGTGTGTTACTTCTAGAACCGAGTTCCTCACATAGCTGTGAAGGGGGTAACTCCTATTCAAGTGTGTTATATTCCAGCAGAGAAACAGAAGGCTATGGATCTGCAGAGCAAGCCTTGCATATTTGTTGGATATCCAGATGATGTCAAAGTTATAGGCTTCTCCATCCCACCACTCATGAGTTGTTTATTGAGAGGAGTGTTCATTTTGAGGAGAGCTCTTCTAGTTCTTCTCCTACCACTTCTCCATACACTATCACATTGGAGACTTTGCATAATGATGACAGATTTTCATAGGATATTAACCCTCCTAATATTCATGAGGAGTCTTCTTCCTCCACTTTAGATGGTGATAATGACGATGAGGATTCACATTCCTTTTCTAGTCATCATTAAGAGGTTGATGATTCTCCTCTAGCTTCTCCAGTCTCAACACCTCTTTAGGCTTAACAAACATTGGATTCAATAGGTGATTGGGTTGGTGATCCATCAGACACAAGAAGAACTCGGTCACAATTTTAGCAAGCTCCACATCTCTTCGTTGCTTCAAATTTTGATCCACAGTATTTTAGAGAAGCTTCTGGTATTCCCGAGTGGGATACTGCAATGCAAGAAGAGTTCAATTCCTTAGAGAGGAATCACACATGGGATTTAGTCCCTCCTCCTAAGGGAAGAAAAAAATTCAATGCAAGTGGATCTATTGGACTAAATTTGCAGCAGATGGATCGATTGAAAAGAACAAGGCTTGCTTGGTAGCAAAGGATTCTCCCAAGTTCTCAGGATTGACTACTTTGAAACTTTTGCACCTGTTGCTAAGATGAATTCCATCTGACTTGTCCTTGCAATAGTTGCAACACATCATTGGGAAGTTCATCAGATGGATGTGAAGAGTGCCTTTCTTCATGGTGACCTTCAAGAGGAAATCTACATGGAGCAACCACAGGGGTTCATACATGATCCTTCACTTGTGTGCAGACTTCAAAAATCTCTCTATGGCCTCAAACAAGCTCCTCAAGCTTGGTATGCCAAGATGGATTCCTTCCTTCTGACAATTGGGTTCAAATGATTTCATTCTGATCCGAACATATACATTCTACAGTAGGATGACTCTCACATTCTTGGTTCTCTATGTTGATGACTTATTGATCACAGGAAGTCACTCGTCCACCATCAAGGCAGTGAAAATTGCTCTACATGATAGATTTTTTATGTCTAACTTAGGTCTTTTGCATTACTTCTTGGGGATTGAGATCACTCAATCACCTTTAGGTATCTTCCTTGGACAACCAAGTATGCACTTGATATGTTGTCTATATTTTGCATGGCTAACTATAAGCCTACACCGACTCCATTTTTGTTAGGGGTCAAACTTAAGGCTAAGTGTTCTTCACCCTTGGTTGATGGCACTTCGTACTGACAACTTGTTGGGAGTCTCATCTACTTGACTCATATGAGACCCAACATTTCATATGTTGTGGGCATGGTCTCTCGATTCATGTAGGAGCCACATGAGTTGCATTGGAAAGCAACTAAGCGAATCCTCCACTATATTTAGGGTACTCACAATTATGGGATTTAGTATGCATTGGGCATGGATATTGACTTGGTGGGACACACAGATTTAGATTGGGTAGGCGATTCTCAAGATCACAAGTCTACTTCAAGGTATTGCTTCTCCCTTGGTTCTGGTCCAGTTTGTTGGTCGAGCAAGAAGCAATCTTCAATTTCTCTTTGATCTACAGAGGTTGAGTATCGAGGGGAAGTTAATGCCAACACTGAGGCTATTTGACTTTAGAATATTCTCACCGAGTCTAGTATTTCAATCAGGAAGCCTACAGTCATCATTTGTGATAATCAAAGTGCAATACAGATCTCAAGGAATCTAGTTCATCATCAAAGGATGAAACACATTGAGATTCATATGCACTACATTCAAGAGCTAATTTAGGAAGGCATCATTGATCTAAAGTATTGTTCTACATCGAAGTAGACTGCAAACATCTTCATCAAACCCTTCATCGAAAGCATGTTCCTTCATCTGTGAGATTTGCTTGGGGTATGACAGGTGTTTACTTTAGGAGGTGCTTCTTAGTTCTTCATTTTCCTCTCTCTATTTGGAGGGGGCTATTCCTCTTATGGTAGGATTCTTCTTATAGGGGGGTCTCTATGTACATGGGTACCTAACATGGCTTCATTTGTCATGACCCATCTTTTCACCCACCTAAGCTACACTTAAAGGGGGGTGTTAGTGTAGGTTTTTTTATTTTCCTTATGTTAGGGGTATTTTTTTTTTCCTACACATATTATTTAAGCTTGCTTAGGTTTATTAGGTGTGGTTAATATGAGGACACATGGTGAAATACATCAGCTACATATGTCACTCTCTCCCCACACATGGGTAGTTGAGTTATACATCCTCTTTTGGCTTGTTGTGCCACCTCTCATAACCACAAGGGATGTGCCATCCTCCTCACCTTAGAATAAGTTGGCTCAACATAAGAGAAGGTTGCATTTTATCTTTTCTTGTACTAATAGTTACCTTCAAACCATTTATTGTTCTACTCTTGTCATGCTTTTACCTCTTAGGGCCTTGATTTATGACATTTTTATGTAAAATTATTTTTATTTTTGGGGTTATTGGACATTTTTTTTTTTGAATCCAATATCGTCACCTTTCAATAGTTTAATTTTCCTAGATTTGATCAATTTGTAACAATTTCATAAGATTAAAATGATACATTTTTAAAAATATACCCTTGAGTATGCATTTCCACTTGATGAACAATCCTCTATTTTTTCAATTTATGTGTTGATTTTCTTAAGATAGACCAATATTTATACCACATGGTACACTCATTTACCTATTAATCCTTGCAAAGTAATGAAGTACCAAACATAATAGGCCACTCTTTGCAATTAGGTACACAACATGTATTCAAATTACTTTCATCAACTCCCACTTAGGTCCTATTGCCTAGGATTACATCCAATTATATTCCCTTAGAATACATCTACCTTCATACAATTATTCAAATAGAATATACTCACAACATATCAATATGTTTTCTCTCTTAGTTTTAACCTTGCTCTATATGTTAGAGTTGAATAATGGATAGCCCATGTCAACATATGACTAGATCAATAAGTATTAAGGTAACATCAAACTTGCCACATATAAGTGTACTACTTCCAATTTTAAAAATTTAAAATATACTAAACACATTCAACAATCCATCCTCCAATTATTTTCATTTTAGATTCATAACCATTCACGTTTATTCTATAATGATCACAAGAGTGCAAATTCGTATCCAACAATTAGGTCATAAAATGAAATGGGGAATAGTAGAAATCAAACGCCACTACCCTTTCATTACTCCACTCTAATTTTTCTTTACGATTCATGAATCTAGATTTCCTTTCACAATAATTTAAATATTTTTGGTTAGGACTAGCTAAGCATTCTTACAAGTTTAAAATTCCACGTAAGAAATTCAAGGCTGCTAAATTTATACTAAGTGACCAATTCAATTATAGTGAGCTAGTAGTGCAAGATTTTCCACTTTATCTAGAGTCTAGTAAGCTTTATAGGTCTAGTGTTTAAACCATGGTTTCATACCACTTGTCATAGCCACCATTGGTTATTACTATTTTTTAAATTTTTTATTTTAGTCCATGCAATGACCAACGTGTAAGTTGCCTACCATGGGGGACGTGATAGAATGATTGAACTAGGAGATACATTCTCAACATTATTTTTCTCAATCAGAAAGACAAAGTGCTACCACCCATCTTACCATGAGTATTTAAAATATTAAAAAATTTCTTGCCACCATGAAAAGCATATAACATGAAGGATTTTCCATTCTCAAAGACTTAATAACTTTTCCCTCTCCTATAGAAGATCACTTTATTTTCATGAGTATGGACTACCAAACACAACTCCACAAACACGTCCAAAAGGGAAACATCTACCTCAATCTCTTCAAAAATATTACCAATAACAAATTTCAACCTACACTATCAATCAATAAGAATTTTATTAACTTCTTTAATATAATTGGAATCATATGGCTTAAGCTATTGAACTATCTTCAAACTAATTCTCTCAACCAAGCTTTGTACAAGTTAGTTTGTGAATATGAATCAAACAAAGCATCAATCTTAACATCGTCGACAAGCATCTTAATATTTAACAATGCTTATCTATTTTTCATAAAAATCTTCTTTGTAGTGAAAGAAAACTTAGAGTTTATCTTTAAAATGCATTCAAATTCCTTAACCTCTTTATCCTTGTTAATGGACATGTTATAATTCTTTTTTTCCTTTTTGTGTGGGTTCTTTTTTGGATGCAACTTCCAATATGAAGATTCTACATGATCATCCCTATCACAATAACTATAATGTGTATATTTCTTAAGTGCTTGAGGAATTTATTATATTTTGTCCTTTTTATTAACCTTAACTTCATTAGACTTGT